>CM039124.1:24762015-24845784 GCA_022036555.1 Microstegium vimineum | reverse complement strand
TAGGCCTTGGGCAAGGTCTTCTACGAGCTCATCTTTTGCTGTTGTCGGGCGTGACATCATGGGCACCCTTATCTTTTAAAACTTCGGTTCAAGGTTTCAAACACATGTTTTATTCGGCCACAGGTGTTGTGGTGTAAGTACTACTTTTATTTGGAACAAAGTGTTGTAATAACTTTATTTGTACTTCAAGTATTTTCAGTTTAGTTGTGGCTCGTTCGAATGTGCATACCTGAGTTTGCGCGATCCTCGATTGTTAGAAATCCTGTGAGATTTCCGGACTACCGGGATTATATGGGCTCAAGTGCTTTAAGTGGCAGTTAAGTTAGCTACTTTGGTACTTGATCTCTTCTAATTTGGACGCTTCCGTCACAGGTTCCTGGTAGCACTATTATGGCTTCCCCAAAATTGAGTGGGGAACAGGTTGCCGATTCATCCTCAGCAAATAGATAGTCTTTAGATATATCTCTTGGGAACTGCTGACTAAACAGATCAAATTGAAGACATTTATGCATATGGGCGTTTAGCCATAAGTTGATGAACTACCAAGGGCCTCCGAGATTGCCGATGGGCTCACCTAGTAGTAATTTTCCCGATACCTGGTGTAGGAGGTGATAGACTGAGCTGAGAAGGTATCGGCCAAGAGGAAATCCTCCATCGGCCAAAAGTTCTTCTGCAGGAAAATACATGTTCGTGGGTCCAACTGTTCTGCCACAGAAAATAAACTTCTCCAAACACATGTTTAGGAAGGTGGCATGCTCCCTTTGGCCTACCGATCCGGTCTTCTGATACTCTTGGATGTATCCGGTCCAACCGCCGATATTACGTGTGATGAGGACATCACCAGCTTAGATATGACCATGCCAACCACTTCTATACCAAAGGTGAAACCATTCTATATGAGTATTATAATTGATATGTTTGATGAATTGGTGTTGCACCGCAAAGTATGTATATTGGCACTTTCAGAATTGCTTACATGGATCAAGGGAAGGTTCGATTTCATATGGAAACCTTGGATGGTTAATGAAGTTGATTGGGGACCAACTCCAAGTGTTCCTCACGTCCTCCACAAGGCCACCACGTCAATTTGGATCCAAGGAAAGCAAGAGTCCAAGTCCAACACGTTTTGGAAGTTCAATTCGGACTACAGAAGAGTCCAAACTTACGACGGTTGTCACGACTTCATACGGACTCCGATTGGGACGTTCTAGGACTTTTTGGAAAGCTTATCAAGTCTACTTTCCAATGGGTCCGAAATCATATTTATATCTTATCAGATGCGTGCCCAGTAGACAGTTTAATTCCGACAACTTTTCTGTCAACGGTGCTGCGTCACCCAATTTTGGGCTCATGGCCCATGTATCAACTTGGGTCCATTAGGGACTCATCCTAGGGTTGTAGGACGACCCCAGGACCCTTGTGGTCGTCCTCCCTCTTCCTTATATCCCCCTAGAGACTCCACAAATAGGTTGGGTTTTGTTTAGATGAAAGTTTAGCTGCTGCTACTTCCTTGTAGACGCGTGTGTCGACTAGACCATCCGTTCTACTTGATTCGGGACCCCACCTTCATGAGTATCAGATTTGAACCTTCATCTCTTATTTGCAATTGAGTGCTTCTTCTACTTGTTCTTGCTTATTCTTCGATTGCTTGCAGGAATAACCCTAGTGGTTTGGTTGGTTGTGATCCGCAAGATCGTGAGCAACCGCTAGATTTGGTGTATCGATCGCTAAGGCGCAACGTCCTTGGATGGTTGTAGTCGGATCGTGAACGTCTCTCCAGTCAAATCGTAGTTATCTATCTCCACCGAAAGATCGGGACACCCACACACTCATCAAGGTGTGTTTACCCGACGTTCGGACTTCCTACCCAAAAGGGTGGCAGGATCGGCAGAGGAGACATCGAGGCCGGTAAGCATGTGTACATCGGCAAGTGTGGGGGTGGCTGGTCCATGTCCGAATAGAAATGTGTTCATTGTATCGGACTAGAAATAAGAAGCAGCAATCATCATATTTGCATTCTTGGCCATATCGGCAATAGACAATCTGATGCATTGATCCATGTTGCGTTCTAACCAATAGAGTTGTTGTGATCTAGCCATCCTGAGGTACCAATTCTTCCACCCTTTGGTAGGTGTGGGCCCAGAGCGGAAGGTATCTGTCCATAACTCTAGATCGAAGTGTTCGGATCTAAAAGGGATACGGTTTGTTTCCACGTTGATGAGGTGGGTTGGATCGGTATTCCCC
Organism: Microstegium vimineum; assembly: GCA_022036555.1. NCBI lineage: Eukaryota > Viridiplantae > Streptophyta > Magnoliopsida > Poales > Poaceae > Microstegium > Microstegium vimineum. Next base: position 24,843,540 of record CM039124.1, on the reverse strand, counting down.
ATTAGACCCAAACAACAGAGGTGTGCTTGATCAGTGCGGATCACTATTCTATTGCGCATTTCCTAGATTCAGGAAGCGAAAGAAAGGGGAGGAAAAGAAATCAAGAAATAGGGCAAAGAGAAGGAACCGCAAAGTATGAAACAGGAAAAGAAATTTTACCGCAGGAACGTTGAAGCTGATCGCCATCGGGACGGAGGAGTTCTTGCAGGAGTTGAACCTTCTGAGAGAAGAGACGGCCAATTGAATGTTGCTGGAGTGTTCTTCGGGAGTGCCGGTGAAATGGGAGATGAAAGTATGAACGCACTGTGAAAAAGAGGGCGGACAGTAGTATTTATAGGTCTAGGTCAAAGGGCATTTTCGAATTTTCCTTTTTGACTGAACAAGAATACGGAAGGATACCGCAGTGATTTGTGCAGCGATCGAGGAATTACAACTGTTGGTGCTACAATTGTGGGAGTTGTTGGTAATTTACAATAATGGCGCACGGTAATGAGATGATGGCATGGGCATTTTGGAGGGAAAGATTACTGTGAAGAAAATTCCGGCGCATGATATATCTCATACTCTGAAATTGGGGGCATGTGTTGACACCGTTTTTGGTATGTGTCAATGTAAACCAGATGCACTGATCGGTAAAAGAATGGTTGTTTTTTCTTATTGGCATCAGAATACTGCCAATCAGATTACCGATAGAAGCAAAAAAGATTGAAGAAATGTCAAAGATAAAAAGAAGGATATTTACCGATGGAAACAGGAAGACATTGCCGATCAGAAATGTTGCCGATGGGTGCGGGATGATATGACCAACGTCAGCAGAAAGCTGCCAATAGCAATAGGAGAAGGTTGCGGATTAAAGAGATCTGCCGATGGAAAGTTTCATAGTAAGGGAGATAGATAAGGAAACTAGTAGTTTTATTATAGTATTGATGTTATAATTGGAATCCGACTCTTGCATGAGTTGTTTATTTCCTTAAAAATAGAAAATATTATTTAGGTATGAGTCGTGTCTGTTTACAACTCCTCTTATCGGAGTATAAATATGTACCTAGGGGTGGTGTGAAAAAGATACAATCAATCAAATACATCTACTATTTTTCGTCTACTTTTCCAGCAAACCTACTTTTATCGCATTAGTTCTAGTTTATCTACGAGTTCTTACAAAATCTCGACGGGCTGCATCTACAAGATCTCTGTCTATTTTGTGAGTTCCGCGTTTTGAGCAATCTGAGCCTTGACGTCCGGGCGCATCGCCGTCGTCTCGTTCATCGTTGTTCTAGTTATCATCCTTGTCGATTAACTGGTCAAATTGACTGGCACACCTTAGATATCGAATTCGGGTATAAGCCCGAGGTGTTCGCAGATCCGACGCTTTTTGTGTCAACAAAAGAAAGGTATGTCCCTTTAATTATAATAAGTATCCAGAAAAGAAAGCTTGTCCTAGGGAGGCCACCGCACCAACACAAGTGTGGAGACAAAAAGAAATCATACCAGAAGAAGAAGCGCAACCGGAGGCGCCAGCTACGCCGTCCAATGAGCCCCAGGACAACTAAGGACGTGAGGAGTTCTGTTCGGAGGACTTAAACCACCGAAGGCCGTGCCAAGAGGTAACACTTGGTAGTTATCTTTTCCTTTAATTATTTTTTTCAAATTAGTTAATCATGTTTACACCATCTTTAAAAAGAAAATAAAAATGTTTAAAACTATTAAGCCCCATGTGAATAGACTCGTGGCATAAAACCCATAAGTGTACTCGCTGTGTTGGCATAAAAAAATAAAAAAATAAATATGTTTTTGTTTTATAAAATAAAAATATAAAAAATAGTAAGTTTATGATCGTACTAAATAATAACATCCATTAGAGAAAGCTTGACATGATCAAAGCTAAAAGATTTATGACTAACACTTAATCAGTTCCACGAGTTTTGTTGTCTATTTGAGCTTTAATAGAATTCAAGGATCAACGGAGAACAGTAACAAGAGGACACCTCTGCTACCTGTCAACTACATCAAAAGAAATTACGTCAAAATCAAGCTTGGGGGAGAGCACCCCCACGTTCCAACTACATCAAAAGAATATACGTCAAAATCTAGCTTGGGGAAGAGCACCCCCACGTACTCAGCTAAGTATTATTACTGCCTATCAATTTTTATATTAATACTCTACTAAAATATAAAAAGATGCATAATCATAAAAACCCAATAAATATTTTCCTACTTTTATATATATATGTTTTTATTAGTTAAGAGTTTTCTAATAAATAAATAAAGAGAATAAAAATAAAATAGCTATGCTAAAATGAATCCCAGTAATAAACTCTTAATATGGAGATGATGAATAGTTGCTCTGTCGTAATACCTTTCAAGTACCTAGTTTTCAAATTTGATCTCTCTAAGGTCCTATCCCAAGGCTAGAGGAGGGGGGTGAATAGCCTAATCTGAAATCTTAAAACAAACTCAACAACAAGTTAGATAACTAAATGGCGAGGCTTGACTAGCAAAAGCAAACCTAGCTAAGCAAAGCTTCCTAACCACAATTGCTATCCTAATATGGCTAGAAACACTCAATTCCTACTCAAGTCTAGAAGCCCTCTAGGCAAAACCTAATATACTACTTGCAAGTATGAAAGAGATAGGTTGGGTGATTATAACGCCGAGTAGAGGATTGATCCAATCAAGTTGAGAGCTCCAAGAACACCAATCAATCACACAAGGATGACACTTGATTTTTCACCAAGGTTCACTAGTTTGCCCACTAGCTACGTCCTTGTTGTGTCGGCTCACTTACTTGGAGGTTCAAGAGCTAATTGGCATCACACGCTAAACCCGTCGCCGGGTGCCACACAACCAACACAAGACAAGGGCTCTCCAAGACACGTGCAATCCACTAGAGTTACCTTTGCGATCTCCCGCGGGGAAGGTACAAGAACCCCTCACAATCTTCACTTGTGGTCGACGAAGCACAATCACCAAGATTCTCAAATCCACACCGCTTACTCCAAACCGTTTAGGTGAAGGCCATCACCAAGAGTAACAAGAAACTAGCAGCGGTATCAACTCCCAAGTTCCACTAAGATGAAACACTCATGCAATGCACTTGATCACTCTATCTTCTCAAATGGATGAACAATCAACTAAGAGAGATGAGTGGGAGTGTGTGTGGTTTGCTCACAAGAGTATGCAATCAGCCAAATGTGCAAGAGTCACTCCTTGAACCAGCCACACATCCTTTTATAGCCTCCACAAGAAACTAGCCATTTTTCCCTTTTGGAGTAGCTGAAACGTAACCACCGGACCACTTTTGGTCACCACCAACGGACTATTGCAGGTGGTCCGGTGCTTTCGAAAAACTGACCGTTGGCGCGCTGAAGGTCACCGTCAGACCACGCTCCTTGGTCCGGACTATGGTCCGACGCCTGGTCCGACGCTTTGGCCTCGGCCAAAACCAAAGTCCAGTAACCACCTGACCACCGGACCATACCTCCGTACTAGGCCACCGGACCATACCGATTGGTCCGGTGCCTTCACCGAGTCTTGGACAAACCAACAGTAAGCACCGAGGCTCTGGACTAGACCGTCGGACTAGGCCGTCGGACCATGCAGACTGGTCCAACACCTGTATTAGCCTTCTGTTGTTTCTGGATCGAGCCACTGGACCACTCTTCTATGGTCTGGTGCTCCACTTGAGCTCAGGTCCGACGCTTCCTCAGTTGAACTCCAGTGCTGGGAGCAGCCACCGAACCACTTGCCCTGGTCCGGTGCTTCAAACACAACTGGTTCGACGCTCTGTCTTGAGCTGTTTCCTCTTCTCTTTTGCTTCCCTTGCTTCTCATGTACCACCACCAAGTGTTTCACTGACTTGTGCATGTGTGGTATATTTTAACAAGTTTTACAAGGTTGCTCATTAGGATTTAGATGCAATGCAATGGATGATCTCCTAATGGCACTTGATAGGTGTAACCACTAACTATTTTCCCTCTTCATAGTACGGTTACCTATCCTAAACGTGATCACACCCACTAGGTTTCTTGATCACCAAAATAGAAAAGCCCTAGTATACCTTTGCCTTGAAAAGCTTTAGGGACTCCTCCTCTTTTCTTCTTCTCCAAGTGTGAGCTTCTAGATAGCTTTCACCTTAGCCTCCATCTTGCTCCATCACTTGTCTTCTTCATCTTCTCATTAGTGTACTAAGCCTACTCACACTTAGAGCTAGGTTAGTACTTAGGTTTCATCAATTACCCAAAACACTAGAGATCTTTCAATCTCCCTCTTTTTGGTAATTGATGACAACCCATATAAAATGATATGAAATATGATTTTGTTTTCAAGTTTGAAATGCTTGACACCACTTGGAAGATATGATTATAAAAGAAAGTGGTCAATCATTTCCAAGTTGGTTTGATAGTGTTAACTCCCCCTGCATGTGTGCACTTCTATGAATATGAATCAAGCTTTGCACACATGCTTAGATAGAACTTTTGGAGGGGTGAACAACTAACAAACTATGACATGATGCTAAGGTTTTAAGAATAGACCTTTGAAGCGTAATACCAATCGAAGTGCGCCTATCATTTCACCCTTAGCAACATGGTTAGCTTGACACCACAAGGAAAAACACAATATAAACAAGATAGGATATCTAGCTAACTTCCTATGCATGCTAGTGATCAAATCATCAATCAAGATTACAACTAGGCATGCACCACACAAGCAAGAAACCACTTGAAAAAGTATTATAACTTCAATGCAAGCAAGCATATGAGTGAATGCACATTCAAATGCAACAAATTGTTCATAGGCTTGCTCCCCCTACTTGTGTGCTCAAATTTTAATTTTTTATTTTTCCAAAATCTTATTGCTCCCCCTATTTATAGATTCCACTTGTTTCTTTCCTTATCCCCTTTACTATTTCTCCCCCTTTCACTATCATTTTTAAAACAATTTCTCCCCTTTGTCACACATTACCACAAAGGAAACCACTTGTAGTAACATGTATCATTTGAGGATACTTAGAGAGATTTGTTTATCAAGTCAATATAGAAAGGAATGGGGTGAATTATCAAATTATATTCAACCTAGATTACTTGTCCTAGATACTTAACACAGTTTAAACCATGGACAAGCTTCGTCACACATCTTGCAATGGTTATCTTGACCATGTTGGTTAAGTACAAGAATAAGCATTTTAGACTAAACATGTAAGTTTGCAAGCTTATCAACATATCATATGCCATCACTAGATCAATCAACTCATATAAACTATAGTAATGTCATATGTCCATAGAAAACATTTTGATTTTCAAGAATGAGCTTATCATGAGTGATGTCTATATGCTTCTACACAAGACTAGCAAAGATTGAATGCATATGTCCATCAATTGTACCTTGCTATGTTGGAGTAGAGGCATGTCATAAGTGGGGTGCATCAACTCATGTTAGAGAAATCCAAGATGTTCTCATTCCTCAACTTGCAAAACCTCTTCTCATCAAGTCTCTTGGTGAATATATCGGCTAATTGATCATTGGTGCCCACATTGTCAATGAAAATGTCACCCTTTTGTTGATGATCTCTTATGAAGTGATGTCTCACATCTATGTGCTTTGTCCTTGAGTGTTGGACAGGGTTATTGGTGAGCTTTACCACACTTTCATTGTCACAAAGCAATGGGACTTTCTTGAATTGAATTCCATAGTCCTCCAAAGTGGCTTTCATCCACAATAGTTGTGCACAACAACTCCCGCACTAATGTATTCGGCTTCGGTGGTAGAGAGTGCCACACTATTTTGCTTCTTGGATGACCATGAGACTAGTGACCTTCCCAACATTTGACATGTACCACTAGTGCTCTTTCTATCCACTTTGCAACCCGCATAGTCGGAGTCCGAATATCCAATCAATTCAAACCTTGACCCCTTTGGAAACTAAAGTCCAACCTCTTGTGTATGTTTGAGATATCTCAATATTCTCTTTGTGGCTTTCAAATGACTCTCTCTAGAAGATGCTTGAAACCTTGCATACATGCATACACTAAACATGACATCCGGTCTTGAGGCGGTCACATATAATAAGCTTCCAATCATAGACCGATAGAGTGTTTGATCTACCATCATGCCACTTGAGTCACTATCCAAATGTCCATTAGTCCCCATGGGAGTACTAATGCCTTTAGCTTCTTCTAGCCCAAATTTCTTCATCATATCTTTGATATACTTGCCTTGACTCACAGAAGTACCATTCTTCAATTGCTTGATTTGTAGTCCAAGGAAGTAACTAAGTTCACCAATCATTGACATCTCAAATTCATTAGCCATCATATCCCCAAACTCTTCGCAAAAATCTTGATTTGAAGATCCAAAGATAATGTCATCCACATAGAATTGCAAGATGAACAAGTCATTTCCAATCTTCTTGGTGAATAGGGTAGTATCAACCAATCCCATCTTGAACCCTTTAGAGAGGATAAAGCTTCTCAACCTCTCATACCATGCTCTAGGTGCTTGCTTCAACCCATAGAGAGCCTTCTTGAGCTTGAATACATGGTAGGGCTTCTTAGCATCTTCAAAACCGAGTGGTTGCTCAACATACACCTCCTCATTGATATACCCATTTAGGAATGCACTCTTGACATCCATTTGGTATAGCTTGATATTGTGTGCACAAGCATAGGCCAATAGGATTCTTATTGCCTCTAATCTTGCCACCAGAGCATATGTTTCCCCAAAGTCAAGACCTTCAACTTGAGAGTAACCTTGAGCTACTAGTCTTGCTTTGTTCCTCACCACTATTCCATCTTGATCTTGCTTGTTCTTGAAAACCCATTTGGTTCCAATGACATTGTGCTTCTTTGGTCTTTCTACGAATTCCCAAACTTGATTTCTTGTGAAGCTGTTGAGCTCTTCATGCATATCATTAATCCAATCAACATCCTTCAAAGCTTCATCAATCTTGGTTGGCTCAAATGATGAGACAAATGAATAAGCTCACAAAATGATGCCAATCTTGATCTTGTTTGAACACCACTTTGAATGCCTCCAATAACTTGATCTAGAGGATGATCTCTTGCAATATTGGTAGGTTGGAGCACTTGTATGTTGATGTTGTTTGGTTGAGATGATGAACTATCTTGAACTTGATCTTCACTTGCATTTTCTTGATCTTGAGTTGGAGAACCACTAGCTTGATCACTTGGAATGGTTACTTGATCTTCATCTTCATCTTGGACTTGCCTTGGTCTAATGTCACCAACATCCATATCTTTCATGGAATTCACCAATTTGTCACCTCTCACATCATCCAAGTTTTCTTCTTCATCTTGAGAGCCTTGAGTTTCATCAAATTCAACATCATGCACTTTCTCAAGAATGCCACTAGTCAAGTTCCATACTCTATAAGCCTTGCTAGTTGTTGAGTAACCAAGTAGAAATCCCTCATCACATTTATTTTCAAACTTGCTCAACCTTGTTCCCTTTTTCAAGATATAGCACTTGCATCCAAACACCCTAAAGTAGGCAATGTTTGGCTTTCTTCTATTCAATAGCTCATAGGGAGTCTTCTCAAGCATTCCATGACAATAGAGACAATTGCTAGAATAGCAAGCCGTGTTGATAGCCTCGTCCCAAAAAGAATCACTAACATTGTACTCACTTAGCATTGATCTTGCCATATCAATCAAGGTTCTATTCTTCCTTTCAACTATCCCATTGGATTGAGGAGTGTACTTTGGAGAGAATTGATGGTTGATCCCAAAGTCATCACAAAGATCTTCAATTCTTGTGTTCTTGAACTCACTCCTATTGTCACTTCTAACTCGCTTGATAGTTGTTTCAAACTCATTTTGGCACCTCTTGACAAATGTCTTGAAGATATCAAATGTATCACTCTTGTCACTCAATAAGAATACCCAAGTGTATCTTGTGAAGTCATCCACTATCACAAATCCATACTTATTGCCACCAATGCTCATATAAGTTGTTGGTCCAAAGAGATCCATGTGCAATAACTCAAAAACTTTTCTTGTACTCATGATGCTCTTCTTTGGATGAGTGTTGCCAACTTGCTTTCCGGCTTGACATGCACTACATAGCTTGTCCTTCTCAAAAGTGACATCCTTCAAGCCCTTCACTAGATCATGCTTGATTAGCTTGTTCAATTGCTTCATGCCAACATGTCCAAGCCTTCTATGCCATAACCAACCCATGCTAGACCTTGAGATGAGACATGTATAGAGTTGGGTCTCACTAGCATTGAAATCCACTAGGTACAGGTTCTCATACTGAAATCCCTTCTTGCACGAGTCATTTGTTTTCCTTTAAAATAGGTGTGTTTGTTTAGGAAAAATAATATTGTTATTCGGATCCGACTCCTGCGCGAGTCAGTTTCCTTTAAGTTAGGAGTTTTGTTTTGGAAAGGTACAAGTCGTGTCTCTATACAACTCTCCATGCGGGAGTATAAATATGTGCCCAAGGGCTGCGTATAAATAATCCAATCGTATCAAATCAAATCAATTTACTCTTATTCTACTTTTACTGCAATTTACCCTTTTGCATTAGTTATAGTTTATCTACGAGTTATTCAAGCTTCGACAGGCTGCATCACCTTGATCTCCGTCAAATCCTTGTGAGTTCTGCGTGGGGGTATCTCTGAGCTTTGACATCTGGGCGCATCGTTGTTGTCTCGTTCAGCTCTGCTCTAGTTATCCTGATCAAGTCCCAATCTTGGCATCCGGGCGCATCGCCGTTGTATTGATTGAATCTTGTTCTAGTTATCGTCCTTGTCGATTAACTGGTCAAATCGACTAGCACACCCTCGGATATCGAATTTCGGGTATAAGCCCGAGGTGTTCGCAGATCCTGACGCTTTTTGTGTCAACACCTCTTTTGGCACACCCGATGGGACACGATTATACAGATCTTACATCTATCATGGGTGATAACTCCGACGTTAACTAGAGGAACATCATCGAAATCTCCGAGGCCGATCTAAAAGAAGATCAAAGGCTGGCCATGGAGCGGGCTATGGAGGAATATAAGCAATTATATCTGAAATCCTTCAGCCTAAGCAGGAGCGGCGAAGCAATCCAGAAGCAAGATCCGCCATTGCCACGGCAGATCACATATGATGCCAATCCTGGTAAGTTACAAGAGATGGTTAATTCTGCTTTAAATCAAGCATTAATTAGCCACTCCAGCGTGCTATCCAATACTGTGTACAATGCCATCATGCAATCATTCAAAGAAAGACATGCGCCTCAATATGTTGATCCAGCGTATCATCAACCTGGATCGGCATCTATAAGCCCATCGGCAGCCTCAATGGCGTCTTCCACTCCTGTGGAACCGTCTGCCGATGTGGCTACACCGCCAAGGCCGAACCCTGGCAGCGTCACCAAGCTCAATGCAGATCCAGTGGCGTCGGCAATTTTAGGACCTGCTATCCAGAGTCAATCAGCTCCCACTAACTGGTGGAGATACGGTATGCCTCCAAATCTGTCTGCTGGTTCTAATCTGGTGCAGGGAGATAGCTCAGCTTGGAAGGGCTCTATGGCGTCGGCAACACAATCACAGCCGGTGGCCCTATGATGCATTACTCTGCGTCCTCTCCAACTGTGCAAGTGCCATCAGAAGATTTTCAAGTGATTCCTAAAATACCTCTGATGCCACCATCGGCAAGCCCTATGCCGATGCAACATGCTACAACAGCTGGAAGCCAACCTATGGTTGCAAATCCTCAAGTCGGAGTGCTAGTTCCCTAAGGTAATCTGATGATTGATTGCTCCAAGATACAAGAGCAACACGCTCCAGTTAGCTATCAGCCACATACCGATGATTTACAATCTTGGATGGGCCAACCAGCCACCAACTCAACAGCCTGGCGTATCAATGTATCATTATGGAGGCCCAGCAAACACTCAGAGCGGACCATCGATATCGCAACCGATGAATACAATAACTCAACCTAATCTGCTAAGTGTGCAAAACTATCCATCGGTAAATCAACCAATGCATAGTGTTCAGATGACTGGTGCTGCACCCGTGACTACTCCGCATCATCTTCAAGAGGCACATCAGCCGGCTCCACCAGTCAACAACCAGCCAATGAGTCGGCAAGAGCAGGATGCATATTGGACCGATAAAATCGCCGAAGTTATGAAAGAACAATTCGGCATTAAACCCAAAGTCAATACATATTCTTATCAGACTCCGTATCCTCCAGCATATGACTTGATTCCTCTCCCAAATCGGTATAAAGTGCCTGATTTTACCAAGTTCTCTGGCCAAGATGACACATCAACGATGGAGCATATTAATCGCTTCATTATCCAGTGTGGAGAAGGTGCCAGCAGAGAAGAACTCAGGGTGAGATTGTTTTCTTCATCATTGTCTGGATCGGCATTCGCATGGTTTATATCGCTACCTCCAAATTCTGTAATCACATGGGCCGATCTAGAGAGGCAATTTTATAAATACTTCTTCGCTGGCATACATGAGAAGAAGCTTACCGATTTGGTCAAAATGAGGCAACGCAATGATGAATCGGTAGAGAGCTTTGTTCAGAGGCTGCGGGATGTGAAAAATAAGTGCTACAGCCTGGTACTTGACGATCGGCAACTGGCAGATTTGGCCTTCCAAGGATTACTGCCGCACATCAAGGACAAGTACGCGTCTTAGGAATTTGAAAGCCTAAGTCATCTGGTGCAAAGGATTGCCGATCAAGATATCAAAACCTTTGAACCCCGGAAGACTTGGAACAAGAAGGTGACCTTCATCGGGCAAGAGGAAGATTCTGGGTCAGATGAAGAGCTGAGCATCGGTGCGGCTGAATGGGTGAAGGATAAGAAACCTATGTCTTGTCCGTTCGGCCAGAAAGAAGCTGAGAGGTTCACCTTTGACATCACCAAGGCCGATAGGATGTTTGACTTGTTACTCCAAGAAGGGCGAATCAAGTTAGCGCCTAACCAAGTAATTCCATCGGCTGAAGAGCTCAAGAAGATCAGGTACTGCAAGTGGCACAATGCAACTTCCCACAGTACCAATGATTGCAAGGTATTCAGGCAGCAATTGCAGTCAGAGATTGAATCTGGACGAATTAAATTTGAAAATTCTAAAGTCCAGAAACCGATGAAGATTGATCAGCACCCGTTTCCAAACAATTTGGTGGAAACCAGCGGAAAAACCAAAGTGCTGACATCGGAAGCTGACAGAAAGAGTGCATCGGTAGATCCCAACCATCAAGTAACTGAGCACGATGAGAGGAGGTTTGCCGATGACAAAAAAGGCAAGAGAGTTGCCGATGAAAGTAGCAGTGCCAGAAGGGCTCCTGGTGTTGTAATTACGCACAAGCAGCAAAGGCAAGAGTATCGGCAATCGCAAAAGGAGCGACATCGGCAGGAAGAAGAAGAGCATCAAGAGTGGCTTCGGCATAAGGACCACTGGAAGTGCCCCTTCTTCGTTCACTATTGGGAAGAAGGCATCAAGCTGCCTACTTCCGATAATTGCCCCGAGTGCAATAGATATTACACTGCCGATCGGTCAGGTAAGAAACCTTGTTTTGATGATCGGATGCCCAGGTACGCTAAGCTGCTCAGAGAGAAGAGATCGGCACATTACCGGCTGGGGGGCAAGCTCAGTGCTCATAACAGGCTTGGCAGACGTGTTGATCAAGAAGAGCTCGAGGAGATGGCCAATGCAAGAGTGCCTGGCGAAGAAATATTCTCTAGAGATCCCAACATCGGAAGGAGTGCCGATGTGAGCAATGAGAGGCGGCATCAGCCTGTCTGGAAAACCAAGCTTCCTCAGTGGTGCCCTAAGGGTCTAACAAAGACTCAGAAAAGGAGAATCCAGCGCGAACACCAAGGCGACCTATGTGGTAATGAAAATCCTCCAAGGGAAAAGCAGTGGAGGCCAAAGCGGAACGACAGGGATCCATCGGCAGAAATCAATATGGTTGTCATATTGCCGATGGAGTTCATGGCACCTGCCAGTGATGACGAAGAGATTGCAGAGATGGCACAGTTGGTCCTAGATCCGATGGTGGCTATCTTTGAGAAGCCTGCCGATGATGAAAGGCAGCACCTGAGGGCTCTGTTTGTTAAGGGCAAGGTAGATGGACAGCCCGTAACGAAGATGCTGGTAGATGGTGGCGCGTCAATAAACATAATGCCATATTTCATGTTCAGGAAGCTTGGAAAAGGCGACCAAGACTTAGTCAAGACGGACATGAAGCTCAAAGATTTTGAAGGCAACGTGTCGACAGCCATGGGAGCCGTATGTGTTGAATTGACCATCGGCAGTAAAACTCTGCCGACGACATTTTTCGTGATCAGTGGCAAAGGCACTTACAACTTGCTCCTCGGAAGGGATTGGATCCATGCCAATTGCTGTGTCCCTTCTACCATGCATCAGAGTCTTGTACAGTGGATCGGGGACAAAATTGAAGTCGTCCGAAGTGAAGCCCCATCTACTGTTGCATCGGCAGAATCAGAAACTTATGAGCAGACCAGGTGCATATCCGGTGAAGCTTGGGACAAAGAATTCCTCAAAGTGTCCAATTATAGCATTAAACCGATCCAAGCAGTCGATCCTGAAGAAGAGTTTTAATGGATCGGTTCGCTGATGATGGAAAACTGGGACAGGGCTTCATGTCCGCTGATGATTTACTCGAGATAGACATCGGCGATGGTAGTAAACATAGGCCTACTTTTATTAGTGCTAATTTAGATTCCCAATGTAAACAGCAGTTGACCGATTTATTAAAGGAATACAAAGATTGTTTTGCTTGGGATTATACGGAGATGTCTGGTTTAGACCGATCGATAGTCGAACATTGGTTACCTATTAAGTCTGGTTTCCAACCACATCGGCAACCTGCGCGCCGATGCAATCCTACTATTCTACCCGACATCAAGGCTGAGATTACAAAGTTAATCGAAGCTGGATTCATTCGGCAATGTCGATATGCCGAATGGATTTCTAACGTGGTTCCTATGTATAAGAAAAATGGAAAACTTCGTGTTTGTATTGATTTCAGGAACCTCAACAAGGCCACACCGATGAATGGTTACCCGATGCCTGTTGCCGATCTGCTGATCGATGCTGCTGCTGGACATCAAATCGTTAGCTTCATGGATGGTAATGCTGGGTATAATCAAATATTCATGGCTGAAGAAGACATATCCAAGACTGCTTTCAGATGTCCAGGTCACGTCGGTTTATTTGAGTGGGTTGTCATGACTTTTGGCTTAAAGAATGCCGGTGCTACTTATTAGAGAGCAATGAATTTCATCTTTCATAAGTATATCGGCACGATAGTTGAAATCTACATTGATGATGTGGTGGTTAAGTCCGAAGGTTTTGAGAAGCATCTTGCCGATTTGCGAAAAATCCTGGAATGCACAAGAGAACATGGGCTAAAGATGAATCCTAACAAGTGTGCATTTGGTGTATCAGTAGGTCAATTTCTGGGTTTTATGGTGCATCAGAGAGGCATTGAGATCAGCAGGAAATCCATTGATGCGATTAACAAAGTGTCTGCTCCTACAAACAAACTGAGCTGCAATCCTTGATCGGCAAGATTAACTTCATCAGAAGGTTTATATCAAACTTATCTGGTAAGATCAAATCTTTTAGTCCATTGTTGAAACTGAAAGCCGATCAAGAGTTTGTATGGAAAAAGGAACAACAGTTAGCTTTGGAGGAGATCAAGAAATATTTAGTAAACCCTCCAGTCTTGGTTCCACCTCAACACGGGGAGCCTTTCAAATTGTATTTGTCTGCCGATGATGGTGTTATCGGATCGGCCTTAATTCAAGAATTTGAAGGGAAAGAACGTGTAATATATTATCTGAGCAGAAGGTTGGTGGATGCTGAGACCAGGTATTCGGCCATAGAGAAATTGTGCTTATGTCTGTATTTCTCTTGCATTAAATTGAGGCATTATTTATTGTCGGCTGAATGCACTGTTATCTGCAAAGATGATGTGGTTAAGTACATGCTGTCAATGCCGATATTGAGTGGGAGAATCGGCAAATGGATTTTGGCACTTTCAGAGTTTGACTTGAGGTATGAGTCGGCTAAGGCAGTTAAAGGTCAAGTGATGGCCGATTTTGTTACGCAACATTGCAATGTGGTAAGCTCTGTAGAGATTGCTCCTTGGACTTTGTTCTTTGATGGGTCTACGTGCAAGGACGGAGCAGGTATCGGTATTCTCTTGATTTCATCCCGAGGACGGGAGTATGAGGTCTCGTTGCCGATTGTTGCTACTTCAACGAACAATCAGGCTGAGTACGAGGCTCTACTAAAGGGGTTGGAATTACTCAGGGAGGTGCGTGCCGATGCTGTTGAGATTTTCAGTGATTCTATGTTAGTAATTAATCAATTGATTGGGACATATGAATGCCGAAGTGAAGCTTTAATTGCAACCCATGAGAGGTGTTTGCAATTATTAAAAGAGTTCAAAGAGTACCGCCTTGAGCATATTCCTAGATTGCATAATAAGGAGGCCAATCGGTTAGCGCAGAATGCTTCAGGATATCAGCCAATTCAAGAAGTCATGGCATCGGTAATGGTTGCCGATGGCTGGAGAAAAGAAATTGCCGATTACTTAAGAGATCCATCCAAGAAAGTTGAAAGGCGTCTAAGGTTCCAAGCTACCAAGTATGTGCTCCTTGACGATGAGTTGTATTACCGGACGATTGATGGAGTTTTGCTCAGATGCCTTGGTATGGAGGAATCAAAAGAGTTGATGGGTGAAATCCATGAAGGTGTGTGTGGAGCGCATCAATCGGCATTCAAGATGAAGTGGATGATTAGGCAGAATGGATATTATTGGCCGACAATTCTTGAAGGCTGCTTCAATTACTTCAAAGGGTGCCAGGATTGTCAGAAGTTTGGAAATGTGCAGAGGGCACCTGCATCGGCAATGAATCCTATAATCAAGCCTTGGCCATTTAGAGGGTGGGCTATTGATCTCATCGGTCAAATTTATCCACCATCAAGTAAGGGGCATAAGTTTATACTTGTTGCGACCGATTACTTCACTAAATGGGTTGAAGCAATTCCTTTAAAGAAGGTAACATCGGCAAACATGGTGGATTTTTTAAAAGAACACATTGTTTACCGATTCGGTATTCCTCAAACTATTACTACCGATCAAGGAACCATGTTCACATTGGGAGAGTTTGATGAATTCGCTGCTAATATGGGGTTTAAGGTATTGAATTCTTTTCCTTATTATGCTCAAGCTAACGGTCAAGCTGAAGCGACTAATAAAGGAGTTATTAAGCTTACCAAACGCAAAATTGAAGAGAACCCTAGAAGGTGGCATGTGATGTTGAATGAAGCCCTATGGTCGTATCGGATGGCTTGTCATGGTGCAACCAAAGTTTCGCCGTATCAGTTGGTCTATGGACACGATGCTGTCCTACCTTGGGAAATTAAAACTGGTTCTAGGCGATTATTTTTTCAAGATCAATTGACGACCGATGATTATGCTACTCTTATGAAAGATGAGTTGGAAGACTTAGCGGGTCATCGGTTGAGAGCTTTGATTAGTATTGAAGAAAATAAGAAAAGGGTTGCTAGGTGGTATGACAAGAAAGTAAAAGTGAAGCAATTTGCCGATGGTGATTTGGTATGGAAGTTGATTTTACCGATTGGGGCTAAGAGTTCTAAGTTTGGAAAATGGTCTCCTAATTGGGAAGGTCCTTATCGGATAAAATAGTCTGCCCTTGGCAATGCTTATATTCTAGAAACTCTCGAAGGAGTTGCATTCTCTAGAGCAATCAACGGTAAATACTTGAAAAAATATTACCCTAGTATTTGGGTGGACGCATAGCGTGCTCGTTTGAATGACGATGAAAGAGAGTTATAATACATCGGTAAAAGCGTACTGACATTATATTACAGAGCAAAATTAAGTGTCAATGTTACATTTGCCGATACAATGAATAAATTACAACAAGGATTGGATGACTGATATCGCACGCAGGCGAATTTGCTCTATCTCCTCCATCTCCTTGGCATCGGCGTCGGCAGACCCTCCATCGGCTTGATTTTCTTCTTCAGTGCAATGGCTTGTCGGGAGTTTGTATCCCTTTCTTGTCGAAGAGCTTTGACGGTATCAGGTAGCTGAGCTTTCTTTTGGTTAGCTATGTTCAAAGCTTCTTCAACCTTTCTTAATTCAGCCTGCAGCTCTTCCTTCCTTGCCGATAGTTGAACGATCTCTTGCTCAAGGCCGGCGCCAGAAGCTTCTACTTGGCTAATGCTCTTATGCTTTTCATCGGCAATCTGTTTGAACTTGAGCATCTCCTCTGTAAGCTTGGACTGGGCGTTCCTATCGGCAATGCGGCGTGAGATCCGTTGGTATTGGAGTTGGTGGCTCTCAAGGAATGCTGCTTGGAAGAGGATCTCCTCTGTATCGGCAGAGAGGTAGCCTTGGATGTTCTTGAACGCTATCTTTGCTGCAGTGGAATCTTGGACAAGCTGGGATGTGTCTTGCTGCAGCAGAGAAAGCAGTGCTTCAAGCTTGAGTTTGACCTCTACCGATAAAGTTGAAGCAGAGCTTTCTTCATCTTCGTCTTCATCGGGAGGATTGATGGCGAAGGAGAATAGGCTATCTGCTGGAGCGGAGACTTCTTGGTTCTCATCCTCGTCCTGGAAGTTGACGCCGAAAGAGAACAAGCTGTCTGGGGAATCTTGAGCCTGAAAAAGAAGGAGTTAAGATGCGCCGATCATAAGATTATACTACAAATTTTTAGGTAACCGACTTACCATCTTGAAGCGAATTTCTTGCCTAGAACTTGGAATTTTGGCTGGTACAACTTCATCCTGGAGATCGGCAGCTGTTGCCGATGAGCGGGCTTCTGTTGGAGAAGTAGGTGACGCGTGGGTGCTGGTGGCGTTGTTGCTGATGTTGCTTCCGCTGTGCTGGCTAGCTCCTGTGGTGGCGACACCGTTATTTCATCGGGGATTTCGGCTGGTGAAGGTGCCAATGCCGATGCCGCCTCCGCTGTTGCGACGGGTGGTGTTATCTCCTGATCAGGGATGTCATCTAGTGGATGATCAGGGATAGTAGCCGGTGATGGTTCTGCTGTTGGCACGTCGACAGTTGGTGATGCGACTGGAGTCGATGGTGAAGATGGGGTGGCTAATCTCAGGCGTCTTTTCTTCCTTGGTGCGGCAGTGGGAGAGCTAGCCCGTTTCGATGAAGCTTGGGGGGCATCGGCAGCAGGACTTGGAGATGCTTGTGTGCTTGGAGCAGCTGCCGATGACCTCATTGCCTGAAAAAGTTTAGTGCAAGTTATACAAAGTAAACTATTGTCGATGAAGCAGTATGTGATCGGTATAAGTAAAGATGAGATTTACTACAAAAACCAGTGTCAAGGCAGCAGCAGCAGCCGATGTAGCCTTGGTTTTTACAGGCGTCAATTTGGGTACCTTCTAGGGGGTGAAGGCAGCCAGTGTGGGGGCGTTATTGCCGATGAGTGATATAGGGCTCATCATTCGGAGGTTGAAGGGCTTGCCACTATTGCTCATCTTAGGGATCGGATCGTCAACCTGTCAAGCGTAAGGAGGTCAGATGCCGATGATAAGAATAAAGTAATGAGGAATGTATCGGGATTAAAAACTTACTGCATCATCGGGGATGATGTGGTTGGCGTCAATCATATGACGATAGTAGTGTGATGACTTGGCAAATAGTTGATATCTCCATTCTTGCCACCAAAATTTGTATTCATTCATAATGAAAGATGTTGGTGCCCAGGAGGATAAGTCAATATCTGATGTATCGGCATTGGGAGGAAGATTGACGATCTTGTTCTAGTCTATGCCAGTTGTCTTGCCGCCACCGATGGGTAGTAGAACTCGAAGGATGGAGGGGCGTTCTTCCCGGTTTCGAAAATATTGACTGGGATAGCTCGGGGAACGATACTAGCCTTCATGATTATTTGATTTTGAGGCACATTCCCATCGGTAAGGTTGAACAGTAGCGGAAATTGGTTGTTCTCATCAATGTATGGCCACCAGAGCCGTTCTGAAGCAGGAATTCCGTTGTAAAATTTCTGGAAGAATAGTCCAAACTGCTCTGCATCGGCATCGGTCCCTGGTAACACTATGATGGCCTCTCCGAAGTTGAGTGGAGGACGAGTTGCCGATTCACCATCTCCGTATTTGTAATTTTCCGATGTGTCCCTTGGGAATTGATGAGCAAACAAGTCAAACTGGAGGGCTTTGTACATGTGTGCGTTTAACCACATGTTTATGAACCACCAGGGGCCTCCAAGGTTGCCGATGGGCTCACCTAACAACAGCTTCTTGGATACTTGGTGTAGAAGGCGGTACATTGATCCAAGAAGATATCGGCCGATAGGGAGTCTTGTTCCATCGGCTAGAAGCTCTGCTGCTGGGAGGTAGATTGTGGTCGGTCCGACAGTTTTGCCACAAAAAATAAATTTCTCCAGCCACATGTTCAGGAAGGTGGCGTGCTCTCTTTGGCCTACCGATCCAGTCTTTTGGTGCTCTTGGATGTAACCGGTCTAGCCGCCGATGTTCCATGTATTCACTCTATGCTCAGCTTTCCGATGAAATAAAGTTGAGACATCATCGGAAGAAACATCAAGGCCGGTCAGCATGTGCACATCGGCAAGTGTAGGAGTGGCTGGTCCATGTCTGAATAGGAAGGCGTTCATGGTGTCAGACCAGAAGTAGGAGGCCGCTATCAACATGTTCTCGTTTTTCATCATATCGGCAATGGAGAGCCTGATGCACTGATCCAGATTGCGTTCTGACCAGTAGACTTGCTGTGTTCTAATGACCCTTGGTAGGCTTGGGCCATGAACGGAAGGCGTCCTTCCATAATCCTAAATTGAAGCTTTCAGACCTAAATGGAATACGGTTGGCTTCCGCATTGATCAGATAGCTAGGGTTAGGATTTCCCATTGGGCCTAGGCAGGTGAAGCTGGACTGCTCGAGAGGGATTACTACTTTGTTGTACAGTTCCTAGGTTTCGAAAAGAAAAGAGAGGAAGGAATCAAAAAAGGAAATGGGAAGATTATGGATTCATACGGACAGGGGACTTGCAGAAAGAGTAAGAAGGAAATGGATTTACCTTGGGGGATGTCAACTTGGATCGCCATTGGAGCTGAGGGAGTTCTTGCAGTTCGTACTTGGCTTAGGGAGAGTACTATTGCTTGAGCTCAGGTTCTTCAGAGGCGCCGCCAGAGGTTGAAGACGAAGGCAGGTGAAAAGTGAAAGTGGGCCTAGGGTAAAAAGTAAGTTGGATCGTGGTAACTTTTATAGACCTAGGTCAGGGGTATTTTGGAGTTTCTGGTCATAATGTACAGGAATGTGAAGAGGCCTACGGTGGATGTGCGCGATAATCAAAGAAATATCGTCAGATTTGCAACTGTTTGCGCTGTGATCGAGGGATTTTATTAATAAATGGCGGTTTTGTGCGCGGGGATCGAGGAAGTTGTGCAGTTATCTCGGAGAGAACGGCTACAGTGGAGAGAATTTCGGCGCGTAAAATGTTATACACTCCGAAATTGGGGGGCATGTGTTGACACCATTTTCGGCACGTGTCAAATGAGCTAAGACTTGTGTTGATCGGCAGCCGTTTTCCATCGGCATCGAGAAGTCATAGGTCAGTATTGCCGATGGGAGTGCGCTGTAAGAAGGCTAAGTTTGTTGCCGATGAAAGCTAAAAGATTCTTGCCGATAGAAGTTAATTGGTGAGGTTAGGTCACCAGGATTACAAAGTTACTGATGCCGATTGCCGATGAGGAGATGTTACCGATGCCAATAGAAGGTTGCCAGTGCAAGGTTGCCGATCGGAAAGTATTGCCGATGCCGATGGGCATGGAGTGCCGATGGGCACAGGATGACTTGGCGTTTGACGTCAGCAAGGGATAGCTGATGGTGAAAAAAGGGAAGTCGCGGATTGAAGCGGTCTGCCGATGGAAAGTTTTCATCGAGGCGAAGATAAGGAATCTAGAGACTTTATACCAGTATTATTATGGTAGTTTGAGTCCGAGTCTTGCACGAGTCGTTTGTTTTCCTTTAAAATAGGTGTGTTTGTTTAGGAAAAATAATATTGTTATTCGGATCCGACTCCTGCGCGAGTCAGTTTCCTTTAAGTTAGGAGTTTTGTTTTGGAAAGGTACAAGTCGTGTCTCTGTACAACTCTCCATGCGGGAGTATAAATATGTGCCTAAGGGCTGCGTGTAAATAATCCAATCATACCAAATCAAATCAATTTACTCTTATTCTACTTTTACTGCAATTTACCCTTTTTGCATTAGTTATAGTTTATCTACGAGTTCTTCAAGCTTCGACGGGCTGCATCACCTTGATCTCCGTCAAATCCTTGTGAGTTCCGCGTGGGAGTATCTCTGAGCTTTGACATCCGAGCGCATCGCTGTTGTCTCGTTCAGCTCTGCTCTAGTTATCTTGATCAAGTCCCAATCTTGGCATCCGGGCGCATCGCCGTTGTCTTGATTGAATCTTGTTCTAGTTATCGTCCTTGTCGATTAACTGGTCAAATCGACTGGCACACACCCTCGGATATCGAATTTCGGGTATAAGCCCGAGGTGTTCGCAGATCCTAACGCTTTTTGTGTCAAGAGAGTGTTATCTTGGTAGATTGAGTTGAACATCCTTCCATCACCGGTCATGTGTTGAGTGCACCCACTATCAAGCACCCAATGCCTCCCTCCGGCTTTGTAATTGACCTACAAGAGAGATCAATTCTTTTTAGGTACCCAAACTTGCTTGGGTCCTCCAAGGTTAGTTACCAAAGATTTTGGTACCCAAATGGACTTTTTTGAAGCCATCCATGGTGCACCAACAAACTTGGCATGAACACCATTAGTACCCTTGGAAAGTACATAGACTGAATAAACTCTCATGGAGTATACATCTTGCTTGGCCTTTTTGTTCTTGCATGCTTGCTCATTGTGACCAACTTGCTTGCAACTCTTGCAATAGCTACCAGTGTTCTTCATAAAACGAGTCTTGTGAGAAACAAAGGCGGCCTTGCCTTTCTTGGGGGTATAGCCCAATCCCTCTTTGTAGAGAGATGCTCTTTGGCTACCCAAGCACATAAGCAAGTGGTCCTCACCTCCATAAGCCTTAGCTAAGGAGTGATTGAGCTTTGTAACCTCCTTCTTGAGGGTTTCATTTTCCACCTTTACTGAAGCATCACAAGTGACACCATCACTAGTAGATGAAGTAGAAGTGGTAGTGCTACAAGAGGGGTTAGTGGGAGCAACAATGATAGGAGTATAGAAAGATTCATCAAGAATATCACAAGTAACTCCCATGTCACATGTTTGAGCAATCTCCTTCTTACTTTGATCAAGGAGGGAGGAGTGAACTCTTTCAAGCTTAGAGTGAGACTTCACTAGCTTCTCATGGGCTTCCATTAGCCTCTCATGAGATGCTACGGCCTCATCAAGGTTTTGCTCAAGAGCCACATTGGCCTTGCGCAATTCCTTGCACTCCTTTCTCTTCTTGTCAATGTAATCCTTAGCTTGCTCAAGCATGTCCATGAGTTCCTCCCTTGAGGTCTCCTCACTATCACTATCGCTCTCACTCTCACTCTCATCATGAGAAAGTACCTTATTGGACTTAGCCATGAAGCATGATGATGGAGTGTCAAATAGAGAGATCTTGTCCCTCATTGCAATACTTGCAAAAGCCTTCTTCTTGGTAGTGGTCTTCTTTTCTTGATCACTATCATCACCCCATGAAGAGTAACTATCCCAAGTAACAATGTGAGAGTAGCCCTTCTTCTTCTTGTTGTCAAATCGAGGCTTCTTCTCTTTCTTGCCTCTCTTCTTGTGATCATCATCATCCTTGTCACTATTGTAAGGACAATGAGCAATGAGATGATCAAAGCTTCCACACTTGAAGTGCTTTCTTGGTTCATCATGATTCTTGAAAGAAGTCTTCTTTCTTCTTGCACCATAGCCCTTCTTCTTCATGAATCTCCCAAATTTCCTCACAAAGAGAGCCATTTCCTCTTCATCAAGATCACTAGCACTTTGGTCTTCACTTTCACTAGATTCTTCACTCTTGTGTGATGAAGTAGCCTTGAAGGCTATGCTCTTCTTCTTCTCATCCTTATTGTCTTCCTTCTTGACATCCTCTTGTTCTTCCGATAAGCATCTTGAGTCATGACATCTCCCAAGACTTGATTCGGAGTCATGGTGTCTAGCCCACCTCTCACAATCAAGGTCACAAGTGTGTCAAATCAAGACGGAAGACACCTCAAGAACTTGTGAGAGAAGTCCTTGTCCTCAACCTTCTCACCAAGAGCCGTGAGATCATTGACTAGCACTTGAAGTCGATGAAACATCTCCGGCACATTTTCATCATCCATCATCTTGAAGCTTGCAAATTTCTCCTTGAGAATGTATGCCTTAGCTCCCTTGACGGCTTGTGTGCCCTCAAATGATTCCTCAAGCTTCTGCGAAGCCTCATGAGCACTCTCTAGATTCTTGATTTGCTCAAAGACCTTCTCATCAAGAGCCTCATGGATGGCACTAAGAGCAATGTCATTGTGTTGAAGCTTCTCTTTCTCTTGTGGAGTTGGAGCCTCCACATTGACAACCTCAAACTTCTTGTCCACCACAAGCCACACCTTCCGGCTGATTGACTTGATGTGTGCGGTCATCTTGACCTTCCAATAGCCATAGTTGGAACCATCAAATCTTGGTGGTTTCTTCATGTTTTTGATATGAGCCATGATCACACCGTATGTTGTTAAACCTCAAATCAACAATGTACTAGCTCTGATACCACATGTAAGGTCCTATCCCAAGGCTAGAGGGGGGGTGAATAGCCTAATCTGAAATCTTAAAACAAACTCAACAACAAGTTAGATAACTAAATGGCGAGGCTTGACTCGCAAAAGCAAACCTAGCTAAGCAAAGCTTCCTAACCACAATTGCTATCCTAGTATGGCTAGAAACACTCAATTCCTACTCAAGTCTAGAAGCCCTCTATGTACAACCTAATATACTACTTGCAAGTATGAAAGAGATAGGTTGGGTGATTATACCGCCGAGTAGAGGATTGATCCAATCAAGTTGAGAGCTCCAAGAACACCAATCAATCACACAAGCATGACACTTGATTTTTCACCAAGGTTCACTAGTTTGCCCACTAGCTACGTCCTTGTTGTGTCGGCTCACTTACTTGGAGGTTCAAGAGCTAATTGGCATCACACGCCAAACCCGGTGCCTCACAACCAAGACAAGATAAGGGCTCTCCAAGACACGCACAATCCACTAGAGTTACCTTTGCGATCTCTCACGGGGAAGGTACAAGAACCCCTCACAATCTTCACTTGTGGTCAACGAAGCACAATCACCAAGCTTCTCGAATCCACACTGCTTGCTCCAAACCATCTAGGTGAAGGCAATCACCAAGAGTAACAAGAAACTAGCAGCGGTATCAACTCCCAAGTGCCACTAAGATGAAACACTCATGCAATGGACTTGATCACTCTATCTTTTCAAATGGATGAACAATCAACTAAGAGAGATGAGTGGGAGTGTGTGTGGTTTGCTCACAAGAGTATGCAATCAGCCAAATGTGCAAGAGTCACTCCTTGAACCAACCACACATCCTTTTATAGCCTCCATAAGAAACTAGCCATTTTTCCATTTTGGAGCAGCTGAAACTTAGCCACCGGACCACTTTTGGTCACCACCACCGGACTATAGCAGGTGGTTCGGTGCTTTTGAAAAAACGACCGTTCGCGTGCTGAAGGTCACCGTCGGACCACTCGCCTTGGTACGGACCATGGTCGGACGCTTTGGCCTCGGCTAAAAACAGAGTCCAGTAACCACCTGACCACCGGACCACACCTCCGGACTAGGCTACCGGACCATACCAAGTGGTCCGGTGCCTTCACCGAGTCTTGGACAAACCAACAGTAAGCACCGAGGCTCCGGACTAGACCGTTAGACCATGCAGACTGGTCCGACGCCTGTCTTAGCCTTCTGTTGTTTCTGGATCGAGCCACCGGACCACTCGTCTATGGTCCGGTGCTCCACTTGAGCTCAGGTCAGACGCTTCCTCCGTTGAACTCCAGTGCTGGGAGCAGCCTCCGGACCACTTGCCTTGGTCCGGTGCTTCAAGCACAACTGGTCCGACGCTCTGTCTTGAGCTGTTTCTTCTTCTCTTTTGCTTCCCTTGCTTCTCATGTGCCACCACCAAGTGTTTCACTGACTTGTGCATGTGTGTTGCATATTTTAACAAGTTTTACAAGGTTTCTCATTAGGATTTAGATGCAATGCAATGGATGATCTCCTAATGGCACTTGATAGGTGTAACCACTAACTATTTTCCCCTCTTCATAGTACGGTTACCTATCCTAAATGTGATCACACCCACTAGGTGTCTTGATCACCAAAATAGAAAAGCCCTAGTATACCTTTGCCTTGAAAAGCTTTAGGGACTCCTCCTCTTTTCTTCTTCTCCAAGTGTGAGCTTCTAGATAGCTTTCACCTTAGCCTCCATCTTACTCCATCACTTGTCTTCTTCATCTTCTCATTAGTGTACTAAGCCTACTCACACTTAGAGCTAGGTTAGTACTTAGGTTTCATCAATTATCCATAACACTAGAGATCTTTCAATCTCTCTCTCAAGTTTAGGCATAACTTTTATGATTTGAAATTTCCTCTAAACCTGAACGACCGAGAACGGCGACCAGAGGGGGGGGGGGTTAATGGGAGCCTCAAATTTCACTCGGAAATATTCGGGCCACTCTTCCCAAAAACAACCCCAGAAAACAAGCTTACTCCACCAGCAAGATCATGACCCTATATAGGGTGGATACCTTTGGTAATGACCAACAGATACAGTGGATCTTCTAGAAACCAAGAACTCAAACCGAGACACCGATAGTGAGGCTCTCAAACCCTATGGAGAAGAGAAGAGAGCTCACCCAAAAATACTTATGAGAACTGGTCTCACAAGTGCTCCATCAAGTTCCCTGCGTGATTACGAAACCAACGCAACAAACGGAACTCAATTCGAAGTCCGGACGAGGGAGAAACGGCCAAAACAGTGGCGAAAAAATCCTGAAAAACCTTGCTGGAAGGCCGACGGACGCTAGCGATGGACGCTGATCAGGGCGACGGACTGAGACCGTTGGGCGATGGACGAGTCCGACGCCAGAGTTCGTCGAACCCAGAAAAAACAGCCCGAAACAGCTCTAGGCGACGGACGCTCAGCTCGGGAGCGGGCAGCATCCAGACCCTGCGTGGGCAGCGTCCAGACCCTACAATCGAGCGTCCAACGCCCCCGAAGCCTGCACAGTGAACCCGAAAAAACGTTTTCACTCCACCAAATCTTCTCAAAACTCAATCAAATGAACTCTAACTGCCACCAAAATTTGTAGGCATGATCCTTGTGCAGTTGGGGAGCTATCCCGAAGAAATCATCGCTCAATTTGGCTTATATCAACGGGAGGAGAAGAGATTTGGGGAAAGCTCAAGAACGAAGAACTCCGCAAAGAAATCGCCCGATCAACGTACTCGTGTGGTTTGAGGAGAAACCCTTCGGTGCAAACATGCTCCTCACGATTATGAACAACTTGGTTCAAACGGATTTGCAAGAACTACTCCATAGAAAGAGATCTCAACTCGGGATCAAAGGAGAGCAAAAAGCAAAACGCGGCGAACACAAGCAAAACGGAGACACGATCACAAAATCAAAGCCACCATGGCTTACGGAGGGGAGGGTAAGGCCTCCGATTCCCACCGATAACAAAGTGCAAATCCTTAGAAAGGTTGGAGAGATCAACCTAGGGACTCCATGAACTAGAGAGAGGTTAGAGAGGGAGAGAGAGTTGGGGCAAAAGAAAGGTGTTCAAGAGGTGGGATGAGGGATACCCCTTCACCCCTTACTTATCGGACTTTGGCTATTTCCCAAAGACCCCCTAGATACATGAGTGAACAACCTAGCCTAAGCATTACAGTCCAAGCTTCAGAAAATATCTCCCGCATTTTGAATGGACGACCCCGCTTCCTGCCAGGAGTTGTCGTCGCCTCGACAAAACCTCCAGGATTCCGCCACGTGCCATCCCTGCTTCCTCGGAAGCTTTGCCCGGGTTTTGAGGCCCAAACCCGCGAAACCCGCCACCGGTAGCTTTTGGCTCAACTACCGAACCCCGAGTTTTGAGGCCCAAACTCGGAAACCGTCCTCCGGTGGTTTTGCGGCCCAAACCACCAAACCGCTCGACTTGAGCCACCTTGTCCTCGCCCGGTCGGACTCCGAGTCCCCTGAGCCTCTGCTCGACCCGCTCGTCCGCCGTCTTGACTCGATCGACTCGGTCTACCTCCATGTCTTCACGCACTCGCCGGTGCCAAGTCCTAGCCACCACAGCTAGTCCGCCGGTGCCCAAGGTCCCTCAGTCCGAGCCCCGCTTCCGCCCTTCACCGCTCTCGGTCCATTGGCACGGCAAGCCTCTACTCGACCTTCTCCACGCCATTGACCACTGTCACTAGGAATAACACCTGCACACCACAAGCCGATAGACAAGCACACATTGCTTTCGCAAAGGATTAGTGTAAGCCACTCAAACTGAAACACTCAAGTGTTGGTCAATCACTCATCATCAAAGCTGAACATACATGGGTACTTATCTACCATGTGTTCGCAATCTCCCCCTTGATGAGTGCATTGTCAACACAAGTGCATTTCATATTTGAGCCACAAGGTTAAGTTCTCCAAATGACCAAAAACTAAGAAAGCCAAAACAGGGTCACTTGAGAGAAGAAAAATGATTCCAAAACTTGGTTCCCAAAGACATGGGCAACGGTTCGACGCAACCTGTCGGTGTCTAAAATGGCGGGGTCTAGACGGCCAACGAGTAAATTTCTAAGCGTGTCGGAGTTCGGATGGTTACGCTCGGAGAACACAGAGGTTTATACCGGTTCAGCCACGATGCCCTACGTCTAGTGTGTTGCGGAGTTGTATTACCGAGCGTGGAGAGCTCGTATCGGGGAGCTACAAGCTTTGGTGAGAGAGGGAAGCGCCTTCCCAGGTCTCGTGCGTATGAGATTCTTGGTTCTGGTGTGTGCTCGCGTGTATGCGAGTTTGAGTGTGTGTGAATGAATGTTGGGATGTCGAGAGAGAGAGAGAGATTGGAGGTCCATTCTCTCCCTTTATACATAGGGAGAGATGGAGGAGTACAGTAGAGAGAGGGGGAGTGAACATGGGCCCGGCTTGGGCCGCTACCGAGGGGGAGCTTTGTCTTCATTATGTCTTCCTTCCTGAAGAAGATTGCGCCAGTAGACACATGTCTGAGTCCTGTTCGTCCTTGTTGTGCTGTAACCATGCGTCTTCTGATCGGGAACTCCACTGTTCCCTTACCTGGGCATGGGCTGGGGATGGTCACACATGACCGGGCACCCCCGCGTTCCGTCATATAGGGCTAATGACGCCATAATCCTTGTTGGAATGTCCGTCGGAGGCATGGCGCGGATGTAGTGCGCAGAAGTCACCGATTAGGCAACACATGACCTTGTACCGCAGGGTGAATAGAGGTTGCCATGGCGACTCATGCCTTGAACCCCATCCCTGAGGACGGAGGGTACTGTGGACCTTTTGACTATATGGACTAGGGCATCCCGGGCTGTTGATGGCGGTGAAATCTCCGAAGGTGAAGGACTGCACAGGAGGCTTCCGAGAGCACTTATGGTGGTTTGGTTAAGTTTTGGATTCCGGTGGGTGCGCGCGAGCGCACCCGCCGGGTGTAGCCCCCGAGGCCTTAGGAGGGAGATTTTTCCTCCTATGGGCTTATTTGGAAGTCTTCCACAGTGCTTGACCCTTCACTTCCCTCTCGAGGCGTGGAGGGAGTGGACTGCCCCGTACGTCAGAGCTAAAGCTCTGGTCGCACGCCAGCCCCGGCACGGGCTGCACGGCCCTGCGCCGTGCTGT
The DNA here is from genome assembly GCA_022036555.1 of Microstegium vimineum. Classification (NCBI taxonomy): domain Eukaryota; kingdom Viridiplantae; phylum Streptophyta; class Magnoliopsida; order Poales; family Poaceae; genus Microstegium; species Microstegium vimineum. The sequence goes on along the minus strand of CM039124.1, from coordinate 24,815,592 downwards.
CTTTTTGCCTATACGGTCGATTGAACGGTCGAAGACGTGTTTGTTGGATTTTGAGGTCTGACTGCCCCCCCCCCCCCCGTAGCTCAAAAGTGTTTGCCGTGTTTGCCCGGTCGAAGACGTGTTTGCCGTGTCTTTCCCATTCGAGGAGCGGTGCTAGAGCACTACTTGCTGTGTGGTTAAGACTCCGAACGGCGCGCCCTGAGCCACCCGTCTGCTTGGCCATTTATAGCCTCGCTGCACCCTCTTGAAGTGGGTGCTATCGCGCAGTGCGACGTGGTTGGGGGGCAGCATTGTAGTCTCACGGGCCTGCTGCCGCATGAGTGCCCTGGCGGGCTATAAATAGGGGCGGCCACCGGTGGGGAGATTCACATCCACACAGTATGGCCTGCCCTAGATTCTTCCTTTGAGGTTTCGTCGAAGAGTCCCTTGAGCTGCCCTGGCGGGCGGCCTTTTGAGAGATGCACCGGATTCAGAGGAAGTTCTGCGTTGGGGGTGCGGGCATTTCTCTTCACCTAGTGGCAGGATTCAGAGAAAGCTCTACGAGGTGTGCATGGCTTCCTCTTATCCTGGACACCGTGCGGAAGAGAGGTGTCACCACCCCCTGCATGAGTCGCTCCCGGAGAGCGAAAGGTGTGGAGTCCATCCTTTCGGTTGGATCCTGCTCTCCGCCTCCTGGGAGCGACGGCGTGCTTCCCCCCGGAGGGCAGTCAAGGATGTGTCCACTGGAAAAGTCATTGTAGTTTTCGAATGACTCCAGGTGTGGCTCATCCTTGACTGCTGGTTGATGGTGATGCCGCCGTCGGCGGGATATGCTGGCTTGGAGCTGCTGATGTATGGCGGGCTCGGAGCCGCTTGTCAACGGCGTCCTCTCGCGGAGCAGCTAGGGCAACTTAGCTGTAAAGTGCCCAACCGTCTCCGGAAAAGGGACGCGGCCTGGGGTTTCCTAAAGACGAGGTGGTCGCTATTCTCCCACAGCTGCAGCATGCCTGGCCTAGGTGGCCCGTGGGTCATGGCGCCGCCGTCCGAGGCGATCTTGTACCTCTGGAAAATTCCTCCCGAGCCCCGCGGCTGGGTTGCCTGACCTGGATACATAGGTCTATCGGACGGCGGTGAGGTATTTGGTGTAGGTGCCCTTCGGGCACCCTTAGCTTTCGGCGCTTTGGCCTAGGATTTCCCTTCAGTCCACCTTGTAAACCTTTTTGTGTTTTTAGTGTCTGATGACCGGGCTTATCCCCTCGTGGCTCTTAGAGAGTGTGTAACCCCTGCAAAGATCAATATATATGTGGATCTAAAATGAAAAAAGGTGTTTGTGTTTACATGTGCGGACCTCTGATGGGTGAGGCATGGTGCCTCCTTTTCCCTCTCCGTTATCCAGTTGCTAGAACCGGTAGGAGGGGTGCGGCGGCAGCCCCCGAGTCTCTACTCGGTGTAGAGAAATGTCTCGGGTCTATGCCATCTTTTCGTGCGTCCCCCGCACATTGTTGGGAATATGCCCTAGAGGTAATCATAGAGATGATTGTATTTCCTTGTATCCATGACATATTATGAGTTCAATGAATATCCATTAAAGACAACTTGTATCGATAAGCAATTATGTGAATTGTTTGTGAAACTCTTTTACTTGTATGGTTATTCTAAAGTTGTCCCTGATCGAAGTTTGTACTATAATGTACATGAATATTGGACCAGCATTTATTAGTTGATGACTATGTTTCACAAGTCATGGATATGGAGATGTCGAACTAATAATGTGGGCACATGTAGGACATGGTGCTAGACAGACCCGGCATGAGATTGTCTCTATACACATCATGTACGTTATGTCCTTAGACCTGAGATTGTCGTATGTACTCAAGATGTGAAACGACCTACCTTGGGACTACCAAACGCTACTCCGTGACTGGGTAGTTATAAAGGTGACTTTCGAGTTTGTTAGGAAACATGATGTGAGACATAGTCAATCAAGATGGAATTTGCCACTCTCCATGAGAGAGAGAGATATCACTGGATCATTCAAATGATTAGATCATGAAATGCATGGCCGTGCTTGGGTTAAGTGTTAACCCATGAGTTGGACCAAATATCATAAGGCAAAGGAATAACATGTATATTGTATTGTGGTGGTTCGTTTGATATGATCGTAGCGTATGCATAGGAGTTGACACGCCTTGCTAGAGGCCGCTATCAACTATTGGTCGAGTAAGAGTACTTGGGCCATGTCTATGTGTGCGTGAACCCTTAGGGTCGCACGCTTAAGGGGCTGGAAGCCTAATTTGGGTTGGACCCAAATTAGACTAGGTTTAGGGTTGCTAATGGCCTCCAACGTGGGAGCTCATTACGTCCTTTGGCAGCCGCCGTCGCCCTCCCCATGCTCGCGCCTAGTACTCCTCGTGGACCTAGCAGTCCAGAGGGGTGACGCTTCTTCCCTGCACGTGTGGGATTCCTCGGAGGTGCTGCATCTGGAGCACAAGGACGAACCGCGAGAAGGAGACGTTGAGACGGACGACCTCGCAACTGCACGGCACTGCTGTGACACGCACGACTACATCAAGTCACTTCCGCTACACCCGCGCGTCTAGTGGTAACCCCGTGATCTATAACTAGCACTAGTTCCTGGTTTATGGGGTAGAAAAATTTTGTTTTCTGGCTAGCGTAGATACCTCATAACCCTACACGCATCTCTTCGCGAGATGGGAGAATGTGAGCCGAACCATGCTATCCTCAAGGCGGATGAACCATGGATGCTCGTCGAGGTAATAACAGGCAAATCTGAGTGAGGTGCTCGGTTCCCGTTCGCTGAGGTTCCGGCTTGTGGCCCATGTCGTGGCTCACCCCAAATCATCTAGTAGCCGGGTCCGTTCGATGGGTCCCGAGGGCCTGCTTTCTTCCTTCGATAGGAATACCATGAACCAATCATCCGTAAAGACGGACTCAAATATGAAATCTGGGAATGACCTTAGCATCCGATTGCCAGGCTAATGACCGCTACTGTGTCCATTCCCTATTCGCCCTCGCTCTGTCATCCTGAGACGGCCGTTTCGAACCCCGCTGAGTCGGCCTTTGTTTCTCTGGAACGTAGTGGGCCATCGAGGCGTCTATAGCCCCTATCCCTTTGGCTTACCTGGGCCCATGGGCCGTTGCCACTGGTCGCGCCACGTGTGCTGGGGGGTGAGCCGGAGGTTTCGTTCCTGTGTGCTGGGGACGCATACGGAAAAGATCTTGCGTGCGCGGCATGGTGGGCCCGGGGTGGATCATGTAATGATAATAGATATAGGATGCGGGATTTGGAGCGAGAGAAAATTCGGGCAGTGTCAGTTACCTACCGTCGCGCGCGGATCCCAGTATTCCAGCGTACAGTAGAGTGGACGTAACCGAGCGGCCGCATTTAATGCGACTCGGGTCATGACGTCGTGAGCGTGGGGAGCCGTGGAGGCGCCGCTCCGCCTTCTGGCCCCTTATAAATATCAGTGTGTCGTGTCACCCCTCGTGAGCCTGCACTGTTCGCCTCCTTCACCGCTTCGTCTTGCACGCACCGAATCCTCCGAAGCTAGGGTTTGTGTCGCAGTGCGTCCGCGCTAGCCACGTCCTGTGCTGTGCCGCACGCCAATTCTTGGGGAAGTTTCTGATGGCCGGAGTACCTCCGGAGAGGAGCTGGCCCCGATGCGAGGCTGACTATGAGCGGGCGCTGGAGCTGGTGGATGCGGGGATGCTGCGCCCCGAGCTCTCTGCCAACGACGATGTCGAGTGGATCATCCCCACCGGCGTCGACAGGCCAGACCCGCCGGGAGGGTATGTGGTCTCCTTCCTGCCGTTCCACGAGCGCGGATTCGGGACGCCGCCATCTCGCTTCTTCCTGGGATTCTTCACCATTATGGGATTGAGCTCCACAATCTCAATCCTAACTCTGTCCTCCATCTTGCAGCCTTCGCGGCCATGTCGGAGGGGATGTTGGCGATGGAGCCAGACTATAACTTGTGGAGGTTCTTCTTCAAGGCGACGGTGTTTCTCGTCTATTCTGGAGGGGTGAGATGGGTGGCGTCGAGCGGAGGGTGTGCCTCAGCCTTCGCTCCGCCAACTCCCATCTCTACATGGAGGGGCGAATGGGTTCGTCCAACGAGGGTGGCACTCGCAGTGGTTCTACATTAGGAACCACCCTGAGGCGCCACTCCTGGAATACACGGGGCGGCGTTTTGTCGAAGAGCCCCCCAACTGGAATGAAGATCTGTCCCCGGAGGAGCTCTCGGGGATAGTGCCCTATCTCCGGAGCTTGAGGCGGCTCCATGACCAGGAGCTGAACCTTTCCGAGGTTGTCGCGCAGTTCCTGCAGCGCCGGGTGCTCCCGCTTATGGCGCGGGTGCGACAGCTGAACGACATGGTGCCCAGGGCGTCGTGCGAGGGATCCGCCATGGCGGAGGTGGACCTGGGGCTGGAGGACGCGGTTGACGTCGCCTGGGGGCTTCTCGAGGACGCTTTGAACGAAGATGGCATCTACCGTTGCCCGCCGATGCGCCCTGACCTCAACTTCGTCGAGCTGGTGAGTTAGGGCCGTACTGTAGTGTCTTTTCCCCGCGCTTCCTTTGCTTGGTGGTACTAACTCGTGCGCCATCTGTGCTTCTTCTGCAGGGCCCCTCTCGATGGCTCACCATGTGGCCGCGCCTCTTCCCGCTTCGCCGGGGCCAAGCGCGGCGAATATGGGCTGGGTCCCGCCACAGCCGGCGGACCTGGACTGGGAGGACATCGGGGAAGATGACGATGATGACGACGAGGACAGGCGTCCTCTGTTCGAGGTGGTTCCCGCGCTTCGAACAATAGGGCCACTGCATCGGCCGGCTGGGACCGCTAGAGGTGCCGCCGGTGAGAGTGCCTGGCGCACACCTGGCCCCTGGTAGTTCTAGGGGCGGCACTATCGACGGTTCCGCGGCCACACCTCTTCCTGTCCTGTCCGCGGGGGGCGGGGACGGCGAACAGAGTAACGGTTCGGGGTCCTCGAGTCGTGGCGTAACGGAGTCGTTACGAAAGCGTGGCCGCGTCTTCTCCCCGCAGTAAACCTGCTTTGTGCGGTGTCCTTCTCTGTTTTATCAATGAGATAGGCTATTTATGGCGTGAACATGGGCTGGACATCGCAGGGCCGTCGGGAGCTCCGAATACGCGGGCTGGAAGAAACTACGCCGGGAGACGCCTCTGGTTGGTCCGGGGCGGGACATCGCGGCTTTGGCTAGAGGTTCAATGGACGCCGCCGGGACTGGGAGTGGCCCGACCCCGAACGGTGCCACCGCGGTTGGCGCGGCGTCGTAGACTCATGCTGACGCCAGCCCCGCAGTCGTTGTGCCATCCTCACCCCCGGAGGTTGTAGTCGTCAACGACTCTGGGGAGGAGGGTGGCCTGGACGCCACCGTGGCTATGGATGTAGAGGAGGTCTAGATGGACGCGACGCTGGGGGACGCCGCGGGTGACGGCAAGCGCAGTGGAGGAAAGACGTCTGGGCGGCCCCCCTCCCTGCGGCGGGTTGCCTCGTGACGTGATAGTCCCTCGATCGTTCATAGAGGAGGAGCTAGCGGCCGTGCGGGCGTCGAAAGCTGTTCTCCCCCAGTCCGGCATGACTTCACAGGGCGCGTCGGCTGGCGCCGGGGGAGAGACCGCTCCTGGGGCCCTTCGCCAGCTAGGAGCTGACCGTCACTCCTTCGGGGATGTTGACCCGATCGTGTGGGTCAACTGGGAAACCCCAGGGGAGCCAGTGTTCGTGCTCGACGACCAGCGCAAACTTCGACACTGGCAACGTGTTGCAAGCTCTCACCGGGAGCATGGCCGCCGTGTGGCACGTGTGGTGGAGGAGTTCCAGCGATCGGTCGCGTTGCTCAACGACGACCTCTCTCATCATGGCAATGTGAGAAGCCACCCAAATGTAAGCGTTGTCTCTTTTGTTTCGGTTGACTTCCTGGCATCCCTTTCCCCGCAGATCCTAATGTCGACGAGCGCCGAGAAGTCCGAGTTCCTCCGCTATGAAGTTGGGTGGTGGGACCCCGGGTCGTGGGCAGAAGCCGGGGATACAAATGTGGCCGAGACCCTCTTGACTGCTCACAGCCGAGTGGTTGAGCTGGAGGAGCAGCTGAGGGCCTTGGAGGCGAGGGAGGAATACGCCCGAGCGTCAGCGCGCCCGGACGCGACAGACATCGAGCAGGCCGAACGAGAGCCGGACGTAGCCCGTACCGGTGCTGAGGATATCCGCAAGATGCTGGAGGACGAGCACACGTCGTGTCAGGCTGAAGTTGAGCGCCTAACGACCGAGCGCAACGCCGAGGTGGAAGCGCGGCGCCGGGCCGTCTCGGCGCTGGGCTCTATGGAGGAGGAGTGCGACACCATGCGGAGCCAGCGTGACATCATCTACTGGGAGCGAGATGGTGTCGTGGCCCGCTTTGAGGACCTGTCCAACCGGGCACGCGAGCGCAATGCTGACGCCGACCGGAGGATTTTGGAGTTCTCCGCCCGGGTTAGTGAGTTGACAACGGTCGCCTCACAGCTCCGTGCAACGGTCAACGGCCCGGAGGGGGAGAACGTAGGTATGTTACCATCGTTTGCTCATTTGCCTTGGCGTTGTGCATCCTTTGTTCAGGGGTTGAGATCCCCTTTTTGTTGTTTCAGCATTGCAGGCCGATGCGCAGGAGGCACAGGTGTTGCGGGAGGCCAGGCATGGGGTGTGCGATCTCTTCGGCGTGGTAGCCGTCGAGGGTGGTCTGGCAGCGGCCAGGACCCGCGTCGGCCGGCTCTGGGAGCGGGGCCAAGCACGGATCCGGGAGCCCTACGCATCGGGGTCCACCGCACGATGGCCATCGCCGCCTACCTCTACGACGCGTGACTCCTGCGCTCGTCAGCGAAGGCTATCCCCCGGATGCCCCAGAGGACCTGCTCGACCGGATCGAGGCCGGCGCGGAGGAGCCTGCAGCGATCCTGGCCGCCAAGCTTGATGACGATGTGTTCCCGCCGCCGGAGGAGTGACCCTGCGTGGTCAGTGATCAGGGCTGAGTGCCCTTACAACAAACAATTTAAGTTATCTTGTGATGTGCCCCCGGGAGGGCTTTAGACAACTTCGATAGCTCCTTGGTGAGCTTATTTTAAGTTTGTTTGCTTGTTGGTTTTCGCATTTGCCTTTTGCTTGCACTACTTGCCCGAATTTCCCTGGGAGGAGTTTTAATCTGTTCGGGCGTGCGGTTGGGGGAGGTACTTGGCTCCAGGGAGCCAGAGTACTTCGTGGCCCTTCGGCACGGTCCGGCGAGATTTCCTCTCTTGTTGGGGGAGATCGGGCTTTCACTTAGCGGGGTCGGCAAAGCGGTTTTGAGCGAAAAAGTTTTTGGAGTGAAAGACGGGGGTTACCCCCTTCCCAGCCCCCGAGCGAGGTGTGTTCTGGCGCGTGCTGAGAGTGCGCCTTGCTAAGCAGTTGGTCCGAGAGTTCCCGCGTTTTTATTCCTCGAACTTTTTGCTCTTAAGAAAAGTTACATGCGTTTGTACATCGTGATAGGTATACTAGATAATAGTAGAAAAGTGACATAGATGTTGGTGCCGTGGGCGTCCGAGCTCTTCGCGCTCTAGGGGTCGACCCCCATCTTGTTAGTAGCTTCGATCACCGCCACTAGCCCCTCGCTGCGCACCTCGGCCATGGCGTTCTTGCAGCAGTCCACCTCGCACCGGTACGCCACCTTGACGTCGAAGGAGACTGTGATGATGTCGTACGGCCCCGGCATCTTGAGCTTAAGGTAAGTGTAGTTGGGAACGGCCATGAACTTCGCGTAGCACGGCCTCCCCAACACTATGTGGTAAGTCCCTCGGTAAGCCACGACCTCGAAGGTGAGATACTCAGTCCGGAAGTTGTCTGGCTCCCCGAACGTGATGGGCAGGACGGTGTGCCCTAGGGGTACCGTTTGTCTCCCAGCGATGATTCCCTGAAAGGGAGCCCCCGAGGATCGAAGCTTTTCCCTACATAGGCCGAGGGCCTCGAAGGCATTTTAGTACATGATGTTGAGGTTGTTGCCCTCGTCCATCAGTACTTTGGTGAAGCGCACGCTCCCTATGATCGGGTTCACGACGAGTGGGTAACGACCCGGGTGGGGAATGTGGCTCGAATGGTCATCTCGGTCGAACATGATGTCGGGCTCCGACCAGTCGAGGAAGGTCGAAGTTGTCGAAGCGACTGCAAAGACCTCGCGCCACTCCTTCTTCTGCCGTTGCTTGCAGCTATAGGCCTCTGGGTGGGGGTAGGAGTCTTCGTGACCCCCGTCCGCGTCCTGGCCTTCTGATTCCTTCGGTTCGTCCTTGTCAGGGACAGCCTTGAAGTACCTGGCCATCATGTCACACTGTTGGAGTGTGTTCTTGACTGGTCCATTGTGATAAGGGCATGGCTTTGTGAGCATGTCGTCGAACTTGCCCACCTTCTTCCCACCCTAGGGACGAGGAGTCGTTTGGTGGTGTGAGGGTTGCTGCGGCCCAGCTCGTGGACCAGCTTTTTGCAGGTGGTACCTGCGAGGAAGGCCCCGACCACGTCCGCGTCGGTCACGGTCGGGAGCTTTGTGCATTGCTGGGAGAAGCGACGGATGTACTCCCGGGGGAGTCATCCGGCTTCTGCCTGCAGCTGTGAAGGTCCCAGGGGTTCCCTGGGCGCGTGTAGGTACCTTGGAAGTTCCCGACAAAGGACTGTCATAGGGACTCCCACCCATCGATGGTGTTGGGAGGCAGATGCTCAAGCCACGTACGGGTTGAGTCCGAAAGATGGAGAGGTAAGTTGCGGATGATGAAGTCATCATCGTCTGCGCCACCGGCCTGACAAGCAAGGCGGTAGTCGTCGAGCCAGAGCCCGGGGTTCATTTCCCCAGAGTACCGGACGACGTTAGTTGGTTGTCGAAAAGGGTGCGGGAACGGCGCACGACGGATGTCGCGAATGAACGCCAAAGGGCCCGGTGGCTCTGGCGTGGGAGGCCGGTCTTCATCGCTGTCAGATCGGCCACGACGTCGGACATGGTAGCCTCGGCTTACGCCATCCTGCTTGGCGTGCTTGCGCGCGTTGAGCATGTCATGCACGTCGCGCTTTTCGCCTACGCGAGCGTGCACGGTCAGGCACCGGTGTTCGGCCAATGCGGGATCCGGATGGACCGACTCCTCACGGTCATTAGGAGCAGTGCCGGCTGGGTGGCCGGCGCTGAGCCCGCGCCTTTGCAACGCGGAGCTCTCGGCCTGTTGTTCGCGGCCCGCTCCAGAAGGGTCTTCAGCTCGTCGTGAGCGAGCTTGCCGTTGGGAGCTTCTGGGATCGGAAGGTTGCGGAGCAATATCCTTGCTGCCGCGATGTTCTGGCTTGCCCGCGTGAACTGCAGCGTGCCATATTCGTCGTTGATGATGCAGTGGTGTACCGCCCGAGCCTCCCTGCGAGCATGAGGCTCCGCGGGATACCTGGCAGCTTCGTGCTCAAGATTTTTGCGCTCGAACGTCACCTTTCGCTGGCGCTCCGCGAGCTGTTGCTCTATGTCGTGGAGGTTGCGGAGCTGCTGCTGCCAGGCCTCCAAAGACTGCGGGTCGGGCCTTGGCTGGGGTACTGGAACACCCGTCTGGCGGATGGGTGTGTGGTTGTCGTCGCCATCATCGTCCCCCTCGTTGATGAGGGTGGGGTCGACGACGGTTCCGGGTGGAGGTGTGTCGCACATGAAGCACTCGCGGCCATGGTCCTCGTTGGGATCGCTCGAGCCGGAGTCGAGCAGATAATCGCTGGCTTAGAGGAAGCCGTGAAGTGCCTCCTGATCCTCCAGACCGTCGAAGTCCAGGGGGTCCCAGGGATCAACGCTCCCACGGCTTGAGTCGGTGTAAGATGTGGCCTCAGAGCTCGTGAGGAGATCGGAGGCGGAGCGAGAGTGGTGGGACGCGAGCCCCCTTCGTATCCCTTCCGCGGGGTCAGCATGGAACCACGCGGCCACCATCTCCGCATATGACGCGGCGGCATTCCTCATGCCAAAGGGTTGCGCCTCCAAGACGGACGCTTAGACGCGCCCAGGAGAGAGCGGCTGCCCTCCCGCGAGCTGCGCCATCACGTTGGCGAACGCGAAGTAGTTGTGCAGGGAATCCCGAGTCGGCTGGGGTCCCATGATGCCCATGGGACGACCACCCCACTAGTGCCTTATTGCCCAGAGGGAGACAGATGGACGTGGGCCATGGATGCGGTGATGGCGTTCATGGCTACCTCGGAGGATGCCGTAGGGCGACGGAGAGTCAGGTCGGCCCCCTGCCGGTGGCACTGGAAGTCTAGGCTACCAAAACGAACAATGGAGCCCGAAGCGAAATCAACGTGGCGATCAGCCATCCGAAACTCGAAAATACGGGTGACACACAAAGGTACCCTACCTGGCGCGCCAACTGTCGGTGTCTAAAATGGCGGGGTCTAGACGGCTAACGAGTAAATTTCTAAGCGTATCGGAGTTCGGATGGTTACGCTCGGAGAACACAGAGGTTTATAATGGTTTAGGCACAAACGCCCTACGTCCAGTGGGTTGCGGGGTCGTATTACCGAGCGTGGAGAGCTCGTAGAGGGGAGCTACAAGCTTTGGTGAGAGAGGGAAGCGCCTTCCCAGGTACACTCAAGATACCAAATGAGCTCCTTAGGGCAAAAGAAGCACAAAATCTCCCCCTTGACCAAAGAAGCTCTAAACTCATGAAACCAATGAGATGCACTCTTTCTCCCCTTTTGGATGTAGAGAACTGGAAATGGAATGAATGCACATCTCTCCCCTTGGGTGGATATGAAGATGAAATGCACACCTTTCTCCCCCTTGTTGATACATGCAGCTCATCAAACACTCCAACAACTCAAGGTCTGGCTACAAATGCCATGAAATGCAAAATGAGTGCAAAAGCTTCATACTTAGAGCTAAGACAATGAATAAATCCTCTAAGTGATGTGATCCTGTGAGAATAGGAAAAACTCTACGTGCCCAACAAAGACTCAAATTGAGCTTAAGATCACTTTAGAAGCTATTTTAAAGAGCATGTCATGTGAGAGCAGAGAAAGGGTATCACCTCCTAGGGACAACTAGACATGGCAAACAAGATAGGATCTATCTCAAAGCAATCTCATGTATAGCAAGTAGAATTATCCCTAGCAAAGTTCATACAACAAGCCAATGACCCAACTGAAAGAATTTTCCAAATTTCAGAGTTTTGCAGCCAATTTCAGTTTTAGGCACATTACAAGTTGTATGCGAGTGGTTGTAAGCAAAGTGATGCCACTTACCAACCGGGCGAAGTCAAAGGACTTAACACTCCGGTTTCGGTCATACACGACACCGCTCAAGTTTCAACCCATATGGGAAGCAGTCTCGAACACATGGTGAAGTGCTCACAATGCAGACCCAACTCGATCTTTCCAATTCACAAAACAGAGAACAATTTAATTTTATTACTTTTAATCATGGTGCTCAAAGGTAGTGAATGAAACAATGAAGAGCCATAGTTACAACCTATATACAAGACAACCAAGAAGGATCTTCAAAAGCCTACACATGCTAGTGCCATTTTAGAGGTGACATGGGGAATTAAATTCAGTTTTAAAGCTTTTCTAACTTAGCTCTATTGCATATCTATAGATGAAAAAGAGTCTAAGTTAGGAAATACCATAGACACATAAAGCTCCTCAAACAGAGTATAGATTCATTATATCAGCTATAGGTATGAAGCTTAAAATGAACTATGTCACAAGTGCAAATGAGATGCAAGATGCAATAACACTAATTAACACTAAAAAAGACACCAAAGAAAAGAAAGAAAAGACAAATAAGAACCAAAAAGAACTATGATACACAAAAGGTTTCCCTCAACTAAAAAGGGAAACACACACCCAACTCGCCCCGAAGGCGAGAAAACTCAGCTTGATCCAAAGACTTTGTGAGAATATCCGCAAGATGGTTGTGGGTCTCGACATGCCGGAGGTCAATGTCTCCCTTCTCGTAGTGATCTCGCAAGAAGTGAAAGCGAACATCAATGTGCTTGGTCTTAGAGTGAAGCATGGGATTTTTGGCCACACTAATTGCACTCGTGCCATCGCAAAGCAGAGGCACCTTAGTAAGCACAAGACCGAAATCCTTCAAAGTTGCAATCATCCAAATCAACTAAGAGCAATAGCTAGCCGCGGCAACGTACTCAGCTTCGCACGTCGATTGTGCCACGCTAGACTGTTTGCGAGAAGACCAAGACACAAGAGAAGACCTGAGAAACTGGCAAGTCCCAGCGGTGGACTTCCGATCAAGACGGCAACCGGCAAAGCCGGCATCAGAATAACCGCAAATCACAAAAGAGGAAGAGGTGGAGAACCAAAGACCAAATTCAGGAGTGAAGCGTAAGTACCTCATGATGCGTTTTGCCGTCTGCTTGTGCGATGTTCGTGGTGACGCCTGAAAGCGAGCACACAAGCAGACGACGAACTGAATGTCCGGTCGGGTCGCCGTCAGGTACAGGAGCGACCCGATCATGCTTCGTTACTCCGTCTGGTCCACCACCTCTCCTTCCTCGTCCGCATCCAAGGCAGTTGTAGTTGACATGGGCTTCGAAAGAGGCTTTGCCTCACCCATGTCAAACTTCTTCAAGATATCCTTCGTGTACTTGCCTTGGTGCACAAACGTTCCTTCCTGGGTTTGCTTGATTTGGAACCCGAGAAAGAAAGTCAATTCACCCATCATGCTCATCTCAAATTCCCTGCTCATAAGATCTGCAAACTTGGCAACAAGAGCATGAGAAGAACCAACAAAGATGATATCATCCACATATATTTGGACCAAGAGCGAGTCTTTGCCTTGCTTGAGGAGAAACAATGTCTTATCTACCGATCCAATTTTAAAACCCTTAGCAAGCAAGAAGGTTCGCAATCTATCATACCATGCTCTAGGGGCTTGTTTCAAACCATACAAAGCTTTGTGAAGTTTAAAAACATGGTTTGGAAACTTGGGATTTTCGAAACCGGGAGGTTGTTTAACATAAACTTCCTCCTTTATGTAGTCGTTTAAGAAAGCACTTTTAACGTCCATTTGAAAAAGTTTAAAACCCTTAGAAGTCGCAAAAGCTAGAAGGATTCTAATGGCTTCTAAACGAGCTATGGGAGCAAACGTTTCCTCATAGTCTATTCCGTCCTTTTGACAAAAGCCTTGAGCTACCAACCTAGCCTTGTTGCGCACTACCACCCCATCCTCACTTTGTTTATTTTTGAAAACCCATTTGGTACCTATGGGGTGGCAACTAGGTGGTGGAGGAACTAAGACCCAAACACGGTTTCGCTCAAAGTATTCTATCTCCTCATGCATGGCATTAACCCAATCTGGATCCATCAAAGCGTGTCCAACATCTCGGGGCTCAAAAGACGCGACAAAAGCTGAATGAGCAAAGTGAGAGAGATAGGACCTAGACCACGTGACTCGTCGGTCGATGTCGTCGATGATGTTCTCCGGCGGGTGTTGCCGCTGGATGTGGCGGGGAGCCTGCCTGGACGAAGTCGCCTCCCCCCCCCCCCCCCCGACAGCAGCTGGAGCTCCCTCAGGTGCAACGGGCACCGGCTGAGGAAGCTACTTGAACGGCCCCCATGTAGAGGAAGTAGTCAGATCGGGACCGTGAGCCAAAGTGGACGTCGCAGGGTCAACGGGGGCAGCCAGTGGAGTTGGCTCGGGATCAACCCAATCAGCGTCGTCCTGCTCCTCCTCCACAAAGATGCTAGTGTTCACCTCATCATCACCTGCAAGCTCAAAAGCGGTGGAAATACAGGGCATAGTCTCATCGAAGGTAATATCACAAGTCTCCATCACTCGGTTAGTCTCAAGATTAAGTGCACGATAAGTACAAGAGTGAGTAGAGTAACCAAGAAAGATACCGTCAGAAGACCGTGACTCAAATTTGTCCAACATACCGTCCTTTTTGAGGATGATGCACCTACACCCAAACACCCGTAGGTGACTTACCATGGGTGGTCTCCCAAATCGCAACTCATAAGAGGTCTTCTTCTTGAAAGCTCGGAGAAAAATGCGATTGGAAACATAGCAAGCAGAACTGAGTGCTTAGGCCCAATACCGCCTAGGAGTCCTATGCTCATCGAGCATCGTCCTGGCCATCTCAACAACGGTCTGATTCTTGCGCTCAACAACACCGTTCTGCTGGGGAGTGTGAGGTGAGGAAAACTGGTGATCGAGACCCAAGGAAGAACAAAGAGTTGCAAAGTGAGCATTCTTGAATTTTGTGCCATTGTCACTGCGGATAGCTCTCATGGCATTCTTAGGTAGCTCATTTTGCAATCTCAAAATCAGATCTCGAACAAGTGGAAAAGCCTCATCCTTACTCTCCAAAAAGAACACCCAAGAGTATCTCGAGTAGTCATCAACGACTACAACCACATACCACTTCCCTCCTTCTGACCTGACCTGAACTGGACCAACTGTGTCCATGTGTAAGAGCTCGCCGGGTCGAGTGGTCATGATCTCAATCACAGGAGGATGGGAAGTGGCAACCATCTTGCCATGCCTGCAAGGATGGCAAACCAAATCCTTCTAGAACTTTAGCTTTGACAATCCTTGGATAAGGTCTTTTGAGCTAAGCCTTGCAAGCAAGTCAAAACTCAAATGTCCCAATCTCCTATGCCACTTCCAAAGCTCGGAGGAAGAACCGGCAAGAAGACAACGAAAACCTTCCCAAAGGGTAAAATCCGGCAAACAAGCTCACCACGAGAGTACAAAATCTGAGAGTGATTAGGATTGAAACTCACTTCAAAACCGTCATCAAGAGGTTGCAAAACCAAAAGAAAGTTAAAATGCAAATTCGCAACAAAAGCATCATCCTTGAGGACAAAAGAAGAGTTCACTCGGATCGACCCTCGGGAGACAACCTTACCTTTACTCTTGTCCTCGAATGTGATATACTCGGTGTGGTGCATGGGGTCGAGGCTGGAGAACCACTTGGCACTTCCGGTCATATGGCGTGAGCATCCGGAATCCACAAGATAAGTCTCCTCCAGTCCTCCTTCCTACATCAATAAAAAGACAAAGGGTGAGCAAACGGTGCAACACTGAGGTTAGTAAACTGTCAAGGATACTAGTGTTGTCCCATTTGCCCAAAGAATGGGTTAGGAGAAAAACCAAACATCTCCTGCCCCACAGAGGGATAGCGATCACCACGATAGGGAAAATGTGGTCCTCTAGAGAAGGGTGGAGTAAAGCCACCGCCATGAGGCACGTAGTCGTATGGGTCACGACCGGTACCCCGCCGGGCACGACCACCACGTGGTCTCTCCTCCTGAGGCCTAGCACCTTGAGGCATTGCACCTCTAGGCCTAGTAGTGCGCCTCCGAACTTCCGGTTCACGCACCCCAACCGGTGGGTAGTACATGTCCTGGTTGTTCAACTCAACCTGTCGTCAATCATCTCTCTTCCTCCTAAAGCAAAACTCCGCCAAGTGCCCATCCCGCTCACAATACTCACAATGGTACCTCACCACACTCTTGGTAGGCACTCTCTTGTTCGGTTGGGTGGCTCTAGGTTTCTTAGGTAGGGGATCACTAGAGATGTCTGGCAGTTTGTCAAGTGAGTTGCGAAGATGGTTCGGTTTGGCAATCCACACTTGCTTCTGTGGAGTGGTTTTGGGTGGCTCTTCAAACACACCATCTCTCACAGGTAGCTTGGTAGGGTCGGTAGGCTTAGGCGGGGAAAAAACTTGGGAGGTGTGGTGGGTTTCTCACTCATGCTCAAACCACTGCACTCACCGATCTTACCGAACATGCTATCATCCTTCCCACCTATAGCAAAGCCTACTCCCGTGCTACCAGCCCGCTTGCATTGTCTAAGCAACATTCCCAACTGCGGCTCTCGACAAGACACCCAACTCAAGATGGATCGAAGGTATGTGTTTTCCTCCTCGGTACGCATCTTGTCGTGTATGCACGACGCGACCTCAAGATCCAAAGCCTCAAAGCGATCTGACTCTCTAGTGCTTTCTGAGCTGACCTTCTCTAACACAGTGATCCTATCATCCCTCTGTGCCATCTCAGAACGCAAGCCTAAGCAAGACTTGCACGCACCAAGTAAGCTAGGCCTAGCCTTCAGCTCACTGACCTCCTCAATTAGAGTGCCATACTTGTCCTAGAGAGTGACAAGATCAGACATGTGAATGGCACAAGCATCACACTCTACCTCCTCGGTAACCACCACCGACGCCTTAGCAAAATCTAGCTCATGCAACGCGCTAAGATACTAAGCCTTGAAATCGTTCCTCTCGCACACGACACGCTTGAGCAAAGCATCCTGACTCATCAAGGTGTCGTTCAGGGACTCAAGCTCGAAAGAGAGGGATTCGATGGTGGGTGATACCTCGGGCGTGTCGGAATCGTAGTCGGAGTCATCCTTGTGCTTGCCGACCTTGCCTTCTTCAATCGCCATGGTGCAAAAGCCACCGTGCTTGGCGTCGGTGTAGAAGCATAGGCCGTTGAGTTTTTCCTCAACCTTTCCCTTCGACTCATCATCGCTTGAAGAAGCACCTCCATCGGAGGAGGCATCGATGTCGCTGAGGGAGGCGAGGAAGGCACGGTGCTTGGCCTTCACCTTGCCGATCACCTTCTTGGAGGACCTTCGGTTGTAGCCGCCCTTGGGCTTGTGCTTGTCCTCGAAGTGGTGCTCGCGCTTGTCCTTGCACTTGGTGAAGTCACTCGCAGCTTTCTTGGGGCAGTTTGCGATGAAGTGATCCTCATCACCGCAGCGGTAGGACCCCTTGGCCGAGCCACCACGTCGTCGGTTCAAACGGTTGTTGTGAAACCGTGAGAACCTAGTGATGACTAGGGCCAGCTCGTCATCTCCAAGAGCCTCCACTTGCTCCTCTGTCATAGAAATCAAAGACAAAGCAAACAAAGAGTGTGAAGGGTCAGAGCAGAAAGAAAATGTACCGTCGGGGCCAGAAACCAACGCCATAGATGGTTTCGGCGGGTTTTCAAGCTTGACCCGGGTCTGGTAGTCAATCTCCGAGGACTTGAGCTTGCTGAACAGCTCATCCACGGTCAGGGCATCATAGCCCGGTGACTCTTGGATGGAAGCCACCTTAATCTCCCATGCCTTCCGATCAAGAGCATGCAAAAGCTTGATAGCCATCTCATGATCATCATAAGGCAAGTTGGCTTGATTAGCACGCTTCTTGTTGACAATATATTGGAAGCGAGTGAACATCCCGTCAACAGATTCGTCGGCCAACTGAACAAAGTTCTCATACTCTCTACGGTACGTGTCGAAGAGTCTGGACTTGATCTGAGGGTTGCCCTCATGATATCTCAAGAGTGTTTGCCAGATCTCCCGTGCCGTAGTAAGACTTGAAACTCGCTCAAACTCAGGAAGTGACGAACATGAGAAGAGAATGCTACGGGCTCTTGTGTTTGACGCATGCTGCATAACTTGGGCATCGGTGATCCGAGTGTCAAGAACCACATAGTTCTCATTTTCACAAATATCCTAGAACTTCGTATCAAGCCCTTGGAGGTAAGCGGACATGCGCACCTTCCAATAGGCAAAGTTGGTTTCATCGAAGTAAGGAGGTTTACCAGCACCTCGCTCCATGTCGCCTTCGTGGATCAAGAACCGTGTAAGGTGGATTGATCCTTAATCAGCTCCGATACCAATTGAAGGACCGAGAATAGCGACTAGAGGGGCGGTGAATGGGAGCCTCAAATTTCACTCGGAAATATTTGGGCCACTCTTCCCAAAAACAACCCCAGCAAGCAAGCTTACTCCACCAGAAATATCACGATCCTAGATACGGTGGATACCTTTGGTAATGACCAAGAGGTACAGCGGATCTTCCTGAAACCAAGAACTCAAACCAAGACACCGATAGTGAGGCTCTCAAACCCTATGGAGAAGACAAGAGAGCTCACCCAAAAATAATTATGAAAACTGGTCTCACAAGTGCTCCATCAAGTTCCCTGTCTGATTACGAAACCAACGCAACAAACGGAACTAAATTCGGAGTCCGAACGAGGGAGAAACGGCCAAAACAGTGGAGAAGAAAATCGTGAAAAACCTTGCTGGAAGGCAGACGGACGCTGGCAATGGACGCTGATCAGCACGACCGACTGAGTCCGTGGGCGATGGACGAGTCCAACGCCAGAGTCCGTCGCACCCAGAAAAAACAGCCCGAAACAGCCCTAGGTGACGGACGCTCGGCTCGGGAGCGGGCAGCGTCCAGACCCTGCGTGGGGAGCGTCCAGACACTACAATCGAGCGTCCAACGCCCCAGAAATCTGCACAGTAAACCCGAAAAAAACGTTTTCACTCTGCCAAATCTTCTCAAAACTCAATCAAATGAACTCCAACTTCAACCAAACTTTGTAGGCATGAGCCTTGTGCGGTTGGGGAGCTATCCCGAAGAAATCATCGCTCAATTTGGCTTAGACCAATGGGACGAGAAGAGATTTGGGGAAAAGCTCAAGAACAAAAAACTCCACAAAGAAATCGTCTGATCTACATACTCGTGAGGTTTTAGGAGAAACCCATCGGTGCAAAGATGCTCCTCACGATTACGAACAACTTGGTTCAAATGGATTTGCAAGAACGACTCCATAGAAAGAGATCTCAACTTGGGATCAAAGGAGAGCAAAAAGCAAAACGCGAAGAACACAAGCAAAACGGAGACACGATCACAAAATCAAAGCCATCATGGCTTACGGAGGGTAAGGCCTCTGATTCCCACCGAAAACAAAGTGCAAATCCTTACAAAGGTTGGAGAGATCAACCTAGGGACCTCATGAACTAGAGAGAGGTTAGAGAGAGAGAGTTGGGGCAAAATAAAGGTGTTCAAGAGGTGGGATTAGGGATACCCCTTCACCCCCTACTTATCGGGCTTTGGCTATTTCCCAAAGACCCCCCTAGATATATGAGTGAACTACCTAGCCTAAGCATTGCAGTCCAAGCATCGTAAAATATCTCCCGCATTTTGAATGGACTACCCCGCTTCCTGCCAGGAGTTGTCGTCGCCTCGACGCAACCTCCAGGATTCCGCCACGTGCCAACCCCGCTTCCTCGGAAGCTCCGCCTGGGTTTTGAGGCCCAAACCCACGAAACCCACCACCGGTAGCTTTCGGCTCAACTACCGAACCCCGAGTTTTGAGGCCCAAACTCGGAAACCGTCCTCCGGTGGTTTTGCCGCCCAAACCACCAAACCACTCGACTTGAGCCACCTTGTCCTCGCCCGGTCGGACTCCGAGTCCCTTGAGCCTCCGCTCGACCTGCTCGTCCGTCGTCTTGACTCAGTCGACTTGGTTTACCTCCATGTCTTCACGCACTCACCGGTGCTAAGTACTAGCCACCATAGCTAGTCCGCCGGCGCCCATGGTCCCTCAGTCCGAGCCCCGCTTCCGCCCTTCACCGCTCTCGGTCCATCGGCACGGCAAGTGTAACACCCTGATTTTAAATTTTGCAAATAGAGGTTAATTTTGATCTTGTTATTTAATTTATACTCATGATAACATAGGGAGTAATTAAAACTTCTTGAATAAAAGCAAATAACCTAGAGTATAGTAACATGCTTGTTGCATTCATGCTGAGTTTATGAATTTTGTTTGAGTGTAGGATAGCTTGGGTGAGTTCAATTCAAATTCATTTGAATTGAGCTAGTTTTCCAAAAAAAATAAAAAGAAAGTTTTCCCTTTCACCTATCTCTCTCTCTCACTCATCTGGCCCAACATCAGAACCTGCAGCTCGGCCCAGCTTTCGGCCCAGTGCCGAAACCCACACGCAGAACACTCTCCCACCCGCACCCATCTCTCTCTTTCACTGCCATGTAGGCCTAGGCTGTCGACGCCAACCTGAGCCCCTGCCCTCTCTCCCTCGCACTCACTGACCAGCGGGCCCAACCTGTAGGCGCCGATCCCAGCAAACGCACACACGCGGTTACCCTCCCTCTCTCTGCCATGTGGGACAGCCCTGTCGGCGCCTTTTGAAACACCCGCACGTAGGCTCTCTCTTTCTCTCTCTGACCTAGAGACCCCGCCCGTCAGTCGCTTCCCTTTCTTCCTCGGCATGCGGAGATGCCATCCGACATCACCGCCTCCCTTCCTCTTCACTCCGATGGAAGGCATCCGACACCCGGCCGTCAAGGGCGCCTTCCGCCTTGATGCTCAGGTCGCAGACGCGCTCGCGATCACCGCCCTCCTTCGCCTATAAAGTCACCACAAGGCCTCCCTTCCTCCTCTTGCTCTGTCTCAGTTCACGCACCCGCACGCCCTGTCGCGCTCGCATTCTCGCCGTTCAGAGCACTTCCGCGCGACGTCGAGCACCCGAGTAGCTTCGCCTTGAACCCCTGTCACCTTAACACTCCTCATATCTTGTTTTCAATTCATGTTTCATCGTTTTGGTACTCACCGTGCCATTCCTGTCGTTCTAGCCGCCGCCGATCGCCGTCGGACTGCTCGGAGCAACACCAGTCCCCGCATCCACTTTGGTAACTCGTTGTGAATACTTCTTCCTCCCCAACCCCTTAACCATGTCAATTAGTTACTCTGTATGCCGATTCGACGAACCCAGTTGCCGCCGGCAAAAGCACCACCGCGGCCACCTCACAACCATGGGTTTTGTCCTCCACCGAGCACTGCTTTGTAATCGCACAGGCATGCCGCACCTCACCGTGCCCTTCAATCAACCTCTAACGCACTGAATCGCTTTGTCCGCTCACCACAGAGCTCACTGGCCATGCCGCCGCCGCGGACGCACCGTCCAGGCCGGCAAAAGCCTCACCCGAGCACACCACCGAATTCGCACGATCACGCAGAGCACTCCGGTGGTCTTGGTTGTGGTCAAGGTGCTCGGAAACGCTCCACCGGCGTTTTCTGACGAGCTCGTGCCGCCGGATTCCATAGCACCGTCATGCGCCGAGGGGGAGTCCCTCCCCTTTTGTTTGCAGTCGTCCGATCTGATCTCAACGGTTAGGATTAGATACCCCTTCAGGGTTAAGTGGCCGGTCCACCGTGAACCCGTGGATCACCGGCCCCATGCGCACGTCAGCCGGTCCACGCACACTGCAGTACACCTGCACCACTCGCACAACGCCATGTGGCACTTGCGTCACGATTGCGTCAGCGGAGACCGGGTCAGCACCGACTGGCTCTGCCCCTTTTACAGTCAAGTCCATGTGCTTTACGAGAATCAACCCGCACACCACTCCTGTTTTAATTCCCTTAAATCCTGTCCTGCTTTTACTCGTTTTAGCCCCTGCTGTTGTGAAAAATAGGACCCGCCGTCCGTAGCTCGGTTTTACCACAGAAATTAATTGTTTTAATTCAAATATAGTTCGGTCTAATTACAGAAATACCATTTAAACCTTTAAACATGCATATCTTGCTCATTTTAAATCCGATTAGAGTGAATTTCGCGCTCATGTGATCGTAGAATCTTAAAGAATATTTTTAAAAACTTTTCATCCTCTGTTTATACTGTTTGGTGTATTGTTCTAATTAAACTCTATTTGTTTGCATGTATTGGATGGCTTGGAATATTTGTATGGTGTTTGATTGATGTTTAGAAGGGAGTGAGCAAGTTGAGTTGAGAATCTGAGCTTTTACCAGCAGGACAGCAGGAACCTTTGGAGAAAGGCAAGTGTAACTAAGGCCCCTTGCACCTATGTAACCTTAATTCACCTTTTATTTATGCATGTGTCCATTTAATTTGACAAACCATAGGCTTTCATATACTAGTACCTTGATCCTTATACCTTGTATACCTATGGGAAGTAGTTGAATTATGGCTAGATGTGCTATGCTTACATTGACAAATGCTTAATCTTGATTAATGAACTTATGGAACAAATGTAAAATGAGGATTTAGCAACATGATAAAGGGTTATGAGGTTGCTACGCTAGCCAAAAAACAAAAATTTTCTACCCCATAAACCAAGAACTAGTGCTAGTTATAGATCACGGGGTTACCACTAGACGCGCAGGTGCAGCGGAAGCGACTTGATGTAGTCGTGCGCGTCGCAGCAGTGTCGTGCAGTTGCGAGGTCGTCCGTCTCAACGTATCCTTCTCGCGGTTCGTCCTTGTGCTCCAGATGCAGCACCTCCGAGGAATCCCACACGTGCAGGGAAGAAGCGTCACCCCTCTGGACTGCTAGGTCTGCGAGGAGTACTAGGCGCGAGCGTGGGGAGGGCGACGGCGGCTACCAAAGGATGTGAGTATCTCGCCCCGCGCCTACCTCTTGCTTATATAGGCGTCCTAATGAGCTCCCACGTTGGAGGCCCATTAGCAACCCTAAACCTAGTCTAATTCGGGTCCAACCCGAATTAGGCTTCCAACCCCTTAAGCGTGCGACCCTATGGGCTTACGCACACATAGACATGGCCCAAGTACTCTTACTCGACCAATAGTTGATAGCGGCCTCTAGCAAAGCGTGTCAACTCCTATGCATACGCTATGATCATATCAGACGAACCACCACAATACAATATACATGTTATTCCTTTGCCTCATGATATTTGGTTCAACTCATGGCTTAACACTTAACCCAAGCACGCCCATGCATTTCATGATCTAATCATTTGAGTGATCCAGTGATATCTCTCTCATATGGAGAGTGGCAAATTCCATCTTAATTGACTATGTCTCACAACATGTTTCCTGACAAACCCGAAAGCTACCTTTATAACTACCCAGTCACGGAGTAGCGTTTGGTAGTCCTAGGGTAGGTCGTTTCACATCTTGAGTACATACGACAATCTCAGGTCTAAGGACATAACGTACACGATGTGTATAGAGACAATCTCATCTCAGGTCTGTCCAGCACCATGTCCTACATGTGCCGACATTATTAGTTTGACATCTCATGTCCATGACTTGTGAAACATAGTCATCAACTAATAATCATGTGCATTCTTGCACGAACTCCAATCAGGGACAACTTTTATAATAACCATACAAGTAAAAGAGTTTCACAAACAATTCACATAATTGCTAATCGATACAAGTTATCTTTAATGGATATTCATAACATGTCATGGATACAAGGAATACATCATCTCTATGATTACCTCTAGGGCATATTCCGAACAGTCTCCCACTTGCACTAGAGCTAATCTCAAAGATATCTAATACCCATAGCTTTCACGTGCGCCTCATGCTTGGGCTGTGGAAGAGCCTTTGTCAAAGGATCTGCAACATTCAAATCCGTATGTATTTTGCACATCTTGATCTCATCTCGACCGACGAACTCTCGAATGAGATGAAACTTCCGCAGTACATGTTTGTTCTTTTGGTGATTCCTAGGCTCCTTAGCCTGCGCTATCACCCCATTGTTATCACAATACAGATTCAATGGGCGAGACACATTTGGAACCACGCCAAGCTCGATGAGAAAGCTCCTCATCCAAACACCTTCCTTTGCAGCGGCAAAAGCTGCAATGTACTCGGCTTCTATTGTAGAATCGGTTACCGTCTCCTGCTTGGAACTCTTCCAGCTTACAGCACCACCATTTATTGTGAACACAAAACCTGATTGAGATTGTGAATCATCCACATCAGTTTGGAAGCTGGCATCGGTGTAACCATTTACAACGAGCTCCTCCTCACATCCATAGATTAGGAACACATCTTTAGTCCTTCTCAAGTACTTAAGGATGTTTTTAACAAGCGTCCAGTGACTCTCACCTGGATTAGCTTGGTACTTGCTCGCAACACTTAGAGCATATGAGACATCTGGGCGAGTACATATCATGGTGTACATAATGGAACCAACGGCCGAAGCATATGGAACCTTACTCATGCGCTTCTGCTCATCAGCTATCGTAGGACACTACTTCTCGCTAAAACGCATACCATGTGACATAGGCAAGAACCCTCTCTTGGATTGTTCCATGTTGAACCGTTTCAACACCTTGTCAATGTATGTATCTTGGCTTAATCCTATAAGCCTCTTTGATCTATCTCTATAGATCTTAATGCCCAAAATGTATGTTGCTTCTCCTAAATCCTTCATAGAAAAACTATTATTCAGTGAAGTCTTTACGGATTGCAACATAGGAATGTCATTCCCAATCAATAGTATGTCATCCACATACAAGATTAGAAATACAACAGTGCTCCCACTTTCCCTCTTGTAAACACAAGGTTCTTCTTCATTTTGACGAAAGCCAAACCCTTTGATCACTTCATCAAAATGAATATTCGAACTCCGAGATGCTTGCTTTAATCCATAAATGGATTTCTTTAGCTTGCATATTTTTCCAGCATTTTTAGGATCAACAAAGCCTTCGGGCTGTATCATATACACATCCTCTTCCAAATTTCCATTTAGAAAGGTTGTTTTAACATCCATCTGCCAAATCTCATAATCGAAATAAGCAGCAATTGCTAGAATGATCCGGATAGATTTAACCATCGCTACCGGCAAGAATGTCTCGTCGTAGTCAACTCCTTGAACTTGCCGAAAACCCTTTGCAACAAGTCGAGCTTTATAGACGTGAACGTTTCCATCCATATCCTTTTTCTTTTTATAGACCCATTTGCACTCTATGGGTTTAACCCCATTAGGCAGGTCAACCAAGTTCCAAACTTGATTATCTCCCATGGAATCTATCTCGGATCTCATGGCACTTTTCTATTCCTTGGAATCTGGGTCCATCATTGCTTCCGTGTAAGTCGCAGGTTCGTCATCGTCTAACAATAACACTTCCCCATGAGCCTCATGGATTCCTGCCGACCTTCATGGTTGTGGTGGTGTTTCTCTTGCTACAGGTATCTCAACTTGTTCTGCTACATTAGCATCACTCATAGAGTTATCCCTATTGGCTCATCTTGAATTTTTTCAAGATACACCTTTTGTCCACTCTTCTCTTTATTGAGAAACTCTTTATCTAAGAAGACACCGTTCCGAGCAACAAACACTTTGCCCTCTGATCGGTTGTAGAAGTAATATCCTAAAGTTTCCTTTGGATATCCCACGAAAAAGCATTTGTCCGACTTGGGTGTTAGTTTATCCGACATAAGTCGTTTGACATAAACTTCACAACCCCAAATCTTTAGAAAAGACAAACTGGGACTCTTACCAGTCCATATCTCATATGGTGTCTTAACTACGGACTTAGGTGGTACCCTATTCAATGTGAAAGCGGCTGTTTCTAGAGCATATCCCCAAAACGAGAGTGGTAGGTCTGACTGGCTCATCATAGACCGAACCATGTCCAACAAAGTCCGATTACGTCGCTCGGATATGTCGTTTCTCTGAGGCGTTCCAGGTGGAGTAAGCTGTGCAACAATTCCACAACTCTTTAGATGATTGCTAAACTCATGGCTCAAATATTCGCCTCCACGATCAGATCGCAAGGCTTTAATTTTCTTGCCACGTTGATTCTCTACTTCATTCTGAAATTCTTTGAACTTTTCAAATGTTTTAGACTTATGTTTCATTAAGTAGATATATCCATATCTACTAAAATCATCAGTGAAGGTTATGAAGTATTGAAGTCCGCCTCTAGTTGTCGTACTCATTGGTCCACATACATCAGTATGTACAAGTTCCAATAAGTCTGCCGCCCTCTCAGGAAAACCTGTGAAAGGCGACTTGGTCATCTTACCCAATAGGCAAGCCTCACATGTCTCGTATGATTCAAAATCAAACAAAGTTAGAAGCCCATCTGAATGGAGCCTCTTCATGTGATTCTTACTTATATGACCTAAATGACAATGCCACATATAAGTAGGACTTAACTCATTAAGCCGAGGCCTTTTAGCATTAATATTACAGATAGGTGCATCCTCAAGATTTAAAATAAACAACCCATTCACAATGGATGCAAAAGCCACAAACATGTCATTCTTTGAGATCACACAACCATTGTCATTACTCGCAAATGAATAACCATCCTTCATCAAACATGAAGGTGATACAATGTTTCGACTTAAACTAGAAACAAAATAACAATTATTTAATTCCAAAATAAATCCTGACGGGAGGTGAAGTTGCATCGTCCCAACGCTCAACGCAGCAACTCTTGCATTATTGCCCACGCGGAAATCAACTTCTCCTCTTTTCACGCTTCTACTTCTTATCATTCCCTGCATCGTATTGCAAATATGAGCAACCGATCCGGTATCAAATACCTAGGAATTAATATAAGAATCAGCAAGAAAAATGTCTATAACATAAACAACAAGTGTACAATCAGTGGGAGTACCTTTACCACCACCATCCTTCAAGGATTCCAAGTACAACTTGCAGTTCCTTTTCCAGTGACCTTTCCCATTACAATGAAAGCATTTAGCTTCAGCAGCTTGTCCAACAGCCTTGGGCGCAGGAGGAGGGTTTGGCTTAGAGATCTGATCTTTAGCCATCGCCTTCTTCTTCTTCCAAGCCCTCTTCTTAAAGTTAGGCTTGTTTTGGACTGCCATCACATGGCTACTGCCAGCACCTTTCTTGATATCAGCTTCTATTGTTTTAAGCATGCCGCACAATTCATTCAAGCTCTTCTCCGCCCCATGCATATGGTAGTTCGAAATGAAGTTCCCATAGCTAAGCGGAAGAGACGCAAGTATGAAATCAGTGGCCAACTCTGGGCCCATTGGGAAGCCTAGCTTCTCCAATCTCTGAGTGTGACCAACCATCTTGATCACATGTGGGCCAACTGCTGCGCCTTCTGCAACCTTGGTTTCGACAAAAGCCTTGGAAACATTGAACCTTTCAGTCCTGGCTAGAGTTTGAAACATATCATTAAGCGCCACGATCATATCGTATGGTGCATGATTATTATCAAATTGCATCTAGAGATCTGGCTCCATGCAAGCGAGCATAAGGAAACCCACTTCAAGATCAGCATCACATGCTTTCTTGTAAGCGGTTTTCTCTGTAGCAAGTGCATTATCAGCAGGCTCATCTGGTAATGGGGTGTCTAGAACATCTTCCTTTTTCTCAGCCCTGAGAACAATTCTCAGGTTGCGGATCCAATCCGCATAGTTTGTTCCATTCAACTTATCTTTCTCAAGAATTGAACGTAAAGTAAATGGTTGATTGCTGGGAGCCATCTACAACAAAAGTAATGCAAAATACTAAGACAAAAGTATCCAAGACGGAGTAAAAACATATTAAACCTTTTAATAGAATCTACTCCCACTAAAATCAATATCCCTCTATTGAAACTTAGTGATTCAAGACCCGCAACTAACAAGTCTACTAGTGAGCCTTAGCATCACCGCTAGGAGACAAGATAGATCGGTAAGCAACTCCTTGCTAATCATATCACATATGACTCTTGTTGTTGGGTGGCATCTCTATTCTTGTGTTACCAACAACTAATGCTCCAAGGTCCCTAACCGTTAGGATAACCTTGTTCAAGTAACCAAACCTTCTTCTTGTAAGTGTCCGACACAAACCTGTCTAGTCAAGGAAAACCAGTGGCACCCTAATTTCATAGACCTACCACCGATCGTACAAGACACGTGACAGTGCAAGGTTTGCGGAAGCATTACGACTTAAACATTGCTGAGGGATCGTTCTACTTCACTACCGCATATGTAGACAAAAACATTATCGCACGTGAAAGTAGAACATCGTAAGAACGACATAAACACAGATTTGACTTGGTATAGCCCATTATTCCTGTGGAGATCTCCATCTCCATCAATCTGTTCATCATGGTGATTGCCATCTCCATGATTGAAGTATGTCATCCTCCGTGATGAGTCCACCAAGACTATCTATCACTACCGTAACATAGTGAAATAAAATTACATAGTCGTAGGATCATCAAAGATTGGCACGCATGTCATTACATATGAATTGACAATATATGTGGCTCCAGCCATATTGTCTTAATCATGACACGCAAGCCATGAATTAATTACATACATGCATCACATACACATAAGGGCTATACCAATCACGAATACCTGCAAAACAGAGTTAACCGATTCCAACATCTAAACTTAAAACGTCGAAAACTCAGTTTTCTAGGCCGAATTTTGCAAATCTAATTTTCGCCAAAAACGCCAACGGCTGTCGTTGGCGAATGCAAAATTTTCCGGCGCACGATTTTTGTTTAACGTTTTTCTCGTTCCGAGGCCGTATGCAAAAGTTATGGCCGTTTTACCGAACAACACTTTTCTGCAAATTTCCCTCCGACGGCGGATCCAATCCGCCGCCGCCTCCGCATCTCATGCGCTTGGAACTTAACCTAGGTCCGATTCGATTAATCTTATTGATCTCCAACTCATCGTAATTGGGTTTACATGTATCACTTAACTCGGATGGCAGAATCCTGACCGGTACGAGTAGATCGCTACAATACCCACTTGGCAAGATCACGAACCATGATCAGAGATTGATCCAAAACCATGCATATCTCCATATGCACACACCCGAATGTATAACAAGGCAACTAACGGCTTTGATACCACTGTAGGGTTATGAGGTTGCTACACTAGCTAGAAAACAAAATTTTTCTACCCCATAAACCAGGAACTAGTGCTAGTTATAGATCACGGGGTTACCACTAGACGCGCAGCTGCAGCAGAAGCGACTTGATGTAGTCGTGCGCATCGCAGTAGTGCCGTGCAGTTGCGAGGTCATTCGTCTCAACGTCTCCTTCTCGCGGTTCGTCCTTGTGATCCAGATGCAGCACCTCCGAGGAATCCCACACGAGCAGGGAAGAAGCGTCACCCCTCTGGAGTGCTAGGTCCGCGAGGAGTACTAGGCGCGAGCGTGGGGAGGGCGACGGCGGCTGCCAAAGGACGTGAGTATCTCGCCCTGCGCCCACCCCTTGCTTATATAGACGTCCTAATGAGCTCCCACGTTGGAGGCCCATTAGCAACCCTAAACCTAGTCTAATTCGGGTCCAACCCGAATTAGGCTTCCAGCCCCTTAAGCGTGCGACCCTATGGTCTTACGCACACATAGACATGGCCCAAGTACTCTTACTCGACCAATAGTTGATAGCGGCCTCTAGCAAGGCGTGTCAACTTCTATGCATACGCTATGATCATATCAGACGAACCACCACAATACAATATACATGTTATTCCTTTGCCTCATGATATTTGGTTCAACTCGTGGGTTAACACTTAACCCAAGCACGGCCATGCATTTCATGATCTAATCATTTGAGTGATCCAGTGATATCTCTCTCATATGGAGAGTGGCAAATTCCATCTTAATTGACTATGTCTCACAGCATGTTTCCTAACAAACCCGAAAGCTACCTTTATAACTACCCAGTCACAGAGTAGCGTTTGGTAGTCCTAGGGTAGGTCGTTTCACATCTTGAGTACATACGACAATCTCAGGTCTAAGGACATAACGTACACGATGTGTATAGAGACAATCTCATGTCGGGTCTGTCCAACACCATGTCCTACATGTTCCCACATTATTAGTTTGACATCTCATGTCCATGACTTGTGAAACATAGTCATCAACTAATAATGTGCATTCTTGCATGAACTCCGATCAGGGACAACTTTTATAATAACCATACAAGTAAAAGAGTTTCACAAGCAATTCACATAATTGCTAATCGATACAAGTTGTCTTTAATGGATATTCATAACATGTCATGGATACAAGGAATACATCATCTCTATGATTACCTCTAGGGCATATTCCCAACAATTGGCGCATGAGGGGAGGGTCGGGGGATGTATGGCGCTTTTCCTGTCTTGGAGGAGAGCATGGTGCTGCGACCACATGTTACGCCACTTAAAGGAGAATACCCATGCATACTTGACATTAGCCTCGCGGCCCTAACTTGTTAGAGTATACTAGTGAAAGGTTATGTAGTGAAACCCTGTCACGCTTCCTAGGTAGAGGCATTGTGGGTCTGGCTAACCCCGGCAAATGGGAATCATGGCTTGGGGGTAAAGTTGTACAACCTCTATAGAGTGTAAACCTATCATGATAGTCGTGCTCACGAATATGAGCGACCTGGATCCTTCTTGATAGCAGTTACTTGGGTTACATGGATGGTTGGGAATGATGTCAATATTGCTTAATGACTTAATCACTTGGGATGGGTTTTTCTCACTAAAGTAGTATACTTGTTTAATAAAACTTGACCAACTAAAATTGCTAAACGCAGTCAAACAGTGTCAAGTCTTTTTGAGCCTTTAGTACCCTGGTTACTCTTGCTAAGCTATGGTATGCTTACACTTGTTTTTATACAATGAAAATCCCGGATGGGTACCAGATGATGGCTTTGAGGTCTTTCTAGAGGATGTCCAGGGCTTCTAGTTGATGTCTCCCAGTCAATGTCCCTGTGGCTAGTTTACTTTTATGTTGAACTCTAGGATATGATGTAATTATGTAATGAATATCGATGTAATAAAGTACTTTACTTTGGTATTCTTCAATTTGTGAGTATATGTGTGTTTGGACATCCTGGGCACACACGTATCATGTACTTATTTTTGCTTTGCAAAACGGGTGCTACAGGAAGCCTCTACTCGACCTTCTCCACGCCATTGACCACTGTCACTAGGCATAGCACCTGCACACCACAAGCTGATAGACAAGCACACATTGCTTTCGCAAAGGATTAGTGTAAGTCACTCAAACTGAAATGCTCAAGTGTTGGTCAATCACTCATCATCAAAGCTGAACATACATGGGTACTTATCTACCATGTGTTCGCAAAACCTGAACTTGTGGGAAAAGTACCTGATCTAAGTCTAAGTCGTTGACGGATATGATATGGGAAAGTTTGAGTTGATATTTATCTATTCCTAGAGATACTAGAATTCTAGAGAATTTTATCTTTTGAAAACTTTAAAAATACCACATGATGAGTTCTTGTATGACGAGAGTTTAAATTCCTACCACAGCAATATATACATGCTTACTAGATTAGGAAACCACACATGTTTACATACTTCTTATGGGCATTGAGTGTGGTCAAGCTGTGTGACCATCGGGAACTAGTCATGTGGTCTGAATCAAGATCCACATACATCCATAAATGTTGCTTCCACCTCAGAAGTATGCATTCACTTACACTACACCCACATACACTACCTCTATCATAGAAGTATGCATCCATATACACTACACCCACATATGCTGCTTCTATCCCAGAAGTACGCACCCACATATATCCACTCATTTCCATCTCCAGATCCACCCACCAAAAATATTCTACTCCTAATCCGGGAGAGAATAGAAACACATAAATATTCTCCTATTCTTGTTTTTCCCCTGTGAAGAAAAGGTTCCAGTCACGTTCGCTTTATAGCTCTACAAGTATGAGTGCTTTGAAAAAAAAAAGAGACGAGGAAACAAAAAGGGCAAGTGTCCGCCAACCTTGAAAAATAAAAAAGTGAGAAGAGAGGTAAAAATGGAAAAGTGTCCGACAGTAAAATTAGGGGTACAAGATACCCAAACAAAAAAAATTATTATACCAAGCATCTCATTCCTTCTAAAGTTCCAAATACTAGAAAAATCCATCAAAGGGAGTAAAAGTAGAATTAGACTTTCACTACCATTATCATCATCATTCACCATCATCATTATACACCATTCATTTGCCACATATGCACATCATGATTTAACTTATTGACCTATTCCTTTGGATCCATGGTTTGACTATGCAACATATGTCTTGTAAGTATGTATACGCTATCTCCCACCTATGAGCTCCAGATATAAGCCTGAGAAGTAGGGTGAGAGAGAGAAGGCAATGTCATAATGCCTTATACCAAAAATACCACATATTTGAGAGAAAGGCATACACCATCAATGCCTTGGTAAGGATCCAGAAATACCAGAAAGAAGCGACTGAGAGAGTCATACAAGGAATCTCTGTGTTTTATTTTGAAAATCTGCAAAAACTCCGGAGCTATAGTTGATCAAAGAGGATACATGGTGCTTGACTGGACCGTTTTGTCTTTCAACTACCCAAGACACAGGTGACGGTTACAAGCCCCATGGTGGAAGGTAAAATGAGTAAGTTTTTTATCTTAATAGTTGATCTAACCCAGAGACGGGATATTATTTGAAAGCATGTGTACCTTTAAGGCGTGAAAGCATTGCAGCAACTCCTGATCCATCACTGAGTCTATCTTTACTCAGGGACGAGAAAAGGTAAGCTTGTGCGAGCTTGTTGACGGTCCTTAAGTACCAAATCCAACCGTCAACTAAACAAGGAAAAAGATATATATGAAACCAACACCTAGAAATAGGGTTTATACTGACAGAATTCCACGAGTTTTGGTGAATGTCTATTTCTATAGGGGGTATCAGGAAATATGGAGGAAAGGCCCACATGTAAGGTTTAGATAGAGATAATTATCATCCGCGGGAAAAAAGAACAATCCAAAAGGGTCAAGAAGGCGCGGGAAGAAACGAGAGGCCGAGCGGGCCCAGGGGTAGGGCGCCTACCCTACCCCCTGGGGCGCCCGCCCTAGAGCAAGGCCCAATGAGGGTCTGCCTTGTGGACCGTCTCTCCACTGCCTTTGAGGTTGCATCTAAGCCCTCCATTAAGGTCGTTTTGATCCGACAACCGACATTCATTTGAGGAAGCTATATAAGGAAGGCCCCCTGACCCTGAGGAGAAGAGCCTCTCTGACCTAATTCATTATCCATCATCCATCCCAAGAGGAGAAGCCCCTGATCAAGCCCTAGAGCCACCACATCAACTAGATCTCTAGTTTAGCATAGCTATATAGGATTAGAACTAGAAGGAGTCAATCTTCGATTGGTTTCTGGATCTGTCAAGAGAATTATTGGTAATTCTCTCTCTAGTTCTTCATTGTTCTTCATTTGTTCTTCGATATTATGAATATGACTTTGCTCTACTTCATTATATTGTTTATGACTTTACTCTATTCGTTTATGTTCTTAGTTATATTGTTCTTAGTCTAGTAAGATTATATACTTGGCTTAGTTAGATCTGAATCATATCCATGTTTAGGATCGTATAGCGTTTATCCATCAGTACTATGGGTAAATAATAGATATTGTGTAGGCGTGGTGTCTAGACCGTATTTATGTGCGATTGTACCCTATATTCCAGATCGAGAGGTAGATCGCGAGAGTGACAGTCCTGTTGAGTCCTTTGTAGTCCTCCTCCCGTTTATAGGGTAGGCAGAGCAGTACTATTATGGGGAAATGATTGCTATGTTTCTCATCTTCCTTAGTAATACTCACTACATATGAATATCTCTTATCTCACCATGATTTCCAAGTGTAATTGCACTAATCATAGTATACTAGACTGTATAGTTAAGAATGACTTAGGAAATATCTTTGTAGTTCGTCCTAATTCCATGCTAATGACTTGCTAGAATATCTGTTGAGGTTCTTATCATTATCTTATGTGGCTACATATATGCTGATCAGTATTTATCTTTTGTCACTATTCATTCATTATCTCTTATGTGACACTTATCCTGTATTGAGTGAGATAGATGAAAACTCTTCATTACACATGCAGTGATACTCATTAATCATCATTACTCATTCCTCATTTATTCCTTAGTATCCCTTCCCAGTGGTAAAAATATAAATAACGATACCTAAAATATTCCTGGTTAAAATGCTACATTGGTATAATATGTGCGCTTGCAGAAACACATTTATTATTTATTAGAAGAGCAAATGCATATTTCAATACTGTATCTCTGTGTCATGCTAGGGATGACAACCTAGCTTAAGTGACATGGAAGGTGGATAACCATTTTTGGCGCCGTTATCAGAAATAGAATTTATTCTACTTTTGGTAATGACATTAAGAAGTATCAACAACCATCGGCGTCGATATTTGCACGGCTAAAAGTTGTATAAGGTGCAGAGCTACCCTCTCCATGCTTTGTCCAAATCAAGTAATCCTTCATAAATCCTCGGCAGACAAGATGAGAAAGGATTTGTTGATGGTCATCAAATACAACAACATTCCTGCAGTCCATGCATAGACAATGTATGTGCGTCTTCTTTGTTCTCAAAGCATGGTTCTTAGCGGCATCAATAAACTTATGAACCTCGGATATGTATGATGCATCTAGCCTTGATAACGTATACATCCAGAATGACCTCTCCATCATTACCTGACTTGAAAAGGGAGAGAGGACAAATATTATGTGACCATCTTAATCAACCTGATTTGAAGAAATAAAGAAAAAACCCTGGATCCAAAAAGTTGCTTAAATTGAGAAAAAATGAGCAAACTAAGGAAAAATGGATAAAACTGACCTTTCTTAGCAATCTCCTTCCAAGAAATGAAGATCAAAACCTTCCCCTTGTATTTTGATAAATGTGGCTCTCCAAAATCACCTCCTTCCAACAAATGAAGATCAAAATGTCCCTTTTCTGTGTAAATGAAGTGATTGTAACGAATGTAAAACAACTAACTGTATCTAGGGATTAGGATTTAGCTAGAGTTTAGAGAGGATTTACCTCGGGTTTAGAGTTTAGCTAGGGATTATTAGGTAGGGTCTAGGGATTATTTAGCTAAGGATTTATGATTTAGCTAGGAATTATTAGTTAGGATCTAGGGATTATTTAGCTAGTGATTAAAGTAAAAAAATCTTAGTAGCATAATTAAAAAACATAAGTATATCATTATTAAAAACAAAATTCATGAAATATAAGTGCATATAGTGGATGAAATAAATTGAGAAATAAAAAATCATAATAAAAATCTAAGTAGAATAATTAAAAAACTAACAAAAAAAACTATACTTCCCTCTATACATAAATTCTATTTAATACAACATTGATTCATGAAAACAAGTACATATATATGTAGCATAAACTATATTAAAAAGCAAACATGAAAATGGAGAGAGGAGAGATATTATATAATCAATTTAATCAACCACCCTTGAAGAAACAAAGAAAATAACCTAGGTATTCTTCTCTCTCACTCATTGTGAAACCCTAGATCCAAAATGTGGCTCAAATTGAGCAAAATGAGCTAAATGAGGCAAAAGAGACATAAACTCACCTTTTTTAATAACCTCCTTCAAATAAATGAAGATCAAAACTCCCCCTTGTATTTTGAAAAATCTGGACCTCCAAAATAGCCTCTGATGGAA
Source organism: Microstegium vimineum (assembly GCA_022036555.1). Lineage (NCBI taxonomy): Eukaryota > Viridiplantae > Streptophyta > Magnoliopsida > Poales > Poaceae > Microstegium > Microstegium vimineum. The sequence goes on along the minus strand of CM039124.1, from coordinate 24,780,562 downwards.
GGTGGCGGTGAGAACTGTAGCTGGTCGGGAGGAAGTAGTGCTGGTCGAGAGGAAGAAGGTATATCTAGACACGATATACCACAGGCGGTTGGCCGCCTGTGTAAATGGATCATTTACACAGGTGGTTGGGTTATGCCAACCACTAGTGAATATGCACTAACACTGGCGGTTGGCATAACCAAACCGCCTGTGTAAATGGGATCATTTACACAGGCGGTTTGGTTATGCCAACCGCCAGTGTTAATGCATCTCCACTGACGGTTGGCAGCTCTGGCCGGGCCAATTCACACCACAGGCGCGTGGTAACTAAAACCGCATGTGGTGTGTTTCGAGCGGCGCCAGCAAAAACCTGTTTTCTACTAGTGTCAGCGTGAAGCCAACGTCAATGGTAGAGTCCATGAGTTAGAATAGTAACTTAGTGATTATGGCAAGACTAACGTAAATCCAAGCACTTGATTTCATGGTCGATGCCAACCCAACATTGGCACCGGAGTCCTTGAGTTACAGAAGTAGCTCATTGATTGTGGAAAAATTATTGTGCATGAAAAGGCATAAACTGTCATGCTGATGTTGACAGTTTGTCCTTTTATATTGTGAATGACGAGTATCCATACTTGGGCCCTTTGTGAAATCACACGATAGCCTAGGTAATTAGAGAAATCAAGGTGATGTGTTCGTAACGTGGGTGGTATTATCATACCATTCAGGGACTGGACAGATAGCTCCAATATTAGAGGAGCCAAGGGGACGCGTAGTTAGTGGAGGTAGTGGGGCGTCGTTTCCAAAAACCCTCAAATGCAAGGAGCCACTAGATCTACTATAAAGCCTTGTCGTGATGGTTCACTTTCCCCCTTCATGCTCATGTCCTTCATCTTCTAGCCAATCTCGTCTTTATTTCTAGATCACGTGAGAAAAGTTTGGTAAAGTAGATCCAATGGTATGATGTCGAAGAAGATAGCGGCAGTGAGAAGAAAGCCATCATGGAGTTGAGCCATGACCAAGAGTGGGTGTCACAGATGGGAGACTTAGAGTTGATGAAGATGATGATGTAGTCATTCTACCACACCATGCGGTCGGTGGATGGTGCCCGACCGACGATCAGCTCTATCATATGCCCAACACAGATGAACTTGTTATCTTTGAGGACTACTTTTGGCATGCATTTGGATCATAGCCCATCCCTTCCTTTAGGGTCTGTTGGATTATTAGGGAACCATTTTGTGCAATCTCCAACCCAACACTATCTTGCATATTTTGATTTTTATCCACCTATGTGAGGTGTATCTTGGCATCCTTACCCATTTCAATTTGTTCGGGTACTTTCTTTATGTTTAAGAAGTAGGGGGTATGGGTAGCAGGGTGGTTAGCGATGTCTACTTTTAGCTTCACGAGGGGATGACCACCCTAAATATCTTTGTGAATGGGTGGAATGCAAGATGGTTCTATATGTGCCAAATAGCAATGGTTGTTACATAAATACATTGGCGCTCGCCTACCCTCTTGACCACCCCACCGTGGTGATGATCGTCCCAATGATTGCCGCAATAAGGATCACCATCACGACGATCATCGCATCTTCATACAAAGCTCCAAGGAGGGGCATTTTCATCATTGCCATGCAACAATCAATGAACTTCGCACCAAGCCCAACTATGATCAGCAACATAAGAAGATCCTCAGTGGACCTTTCTCCTCCATAAAAACAGCAAGCACAAGATGAAGGACTATATTGGCCTTGCCAAGGAATTCTAGAATAAGAAGGAAGATCTTGAAGACCGCGGCAATGGCGGTCGTCGACCACATAGAAATGACAATGCAGATTTCCATGCTCATGATAAGTGGTCACCACCATCTTTGGTGGAATATCCTCCATAGAAAGTAAGAGGGACATAAAGCTCACCGCTCAACATGTGCTCATCGTATCCGCCAAAAAAAGTCTCACTAGACCCCAAGTATTGCCCCTGGTAGGAGGTTCAGATTTCCTTCAATATGTCCGACAAGTGGGCAAATGTTGATGGCTACTAAACTCCAAATATAACCATCAACTATTGCATGCAATGATAAGAAATAGATTATAAAAGCATAGTTGTAGGGTTTGATTCTAACGAGTTCCATGAGTTGTGGTGTTTTCACTTATTTTGCAGGATATTCAAGTTTCACTATATAAAAGTACCTCAAACAAGAAATTGGAGTACATCATTGTGAAGAGCTCGTCGAGCCGATCGAAACGGGCCTATCACTTGCTATATTTGGAGCCCCGATGAGAAAGATATCAACACCGCAACGAAATTCAACTTGGGAACAATCTAGAAGATACCGGAACCATCACCCACCATATGTTTGAGGGGCTAAACTGACAGAATTCCACTTTTGTGGCTTCATATTTTCCAGGGACTATTCTAGAAAACCATAAAGAGCATCTAATTATCAGAATAAAATCAGAATTATCCCGCAGTGGGATACTTTCCATCGGACTCAGGAAGCATCTAAAAGACACTCGAATGAAGCGGGGCCCGAGAGGCCGGCATGTCGGGCCCGCCGGCCCCACCCCTGGTCGGTCGGCCACCCCCCGACGCCGCCTTCTACGAGCTTCTGGAGTATTCCTCCACCGCCTCCAAGGATACATATCAACCGTTGCTCAAGGTCGGTTTAATCCGAGGGCTATGATTGATCCCACCAGGCTATAAATAGAGGGGCAGGCCCCCTCTCCAGGCACCATTATCTACCTATAGAGCAAAAGCTAGGGTTTCAATTTTCCATCCAAGTAGAAGTAGAGATCCCTCTATTTGTCTAGTTCTAGTTCTTCTAGTTCTAGTTCATCTAGTTGTAATTAGATGTGAGAGAGGAGGAGAAAGCTAGGAGGAGCCGAATCTGTATGATCTTCCTCAACATTGTACTTTTGCAACATCTTGTTCGTCTTGAGCAATCTCTTAGGTTCTTCATTTGTTATTTCTAAGTATCTTATTTCAGTTCTTACTTTATTCTACTTACGGGATCTCCGCTCGTATTGAGTGCTCTAGTTTTTGTACGGAATTAGAGTAGTAAGCGTTAGCGTAGACATAGTGCCTGCAAGCCAACACAACCCATCAAGCCCAACAAGGATGGCCGACTAGGCTCCTCCCAAGTAGCATCCCTACTGCCCGCAGCTTAGCAGAGCCTCCGCCTCGCTCGACCCCCTGGGGTCGGATACAAGCACACTAACTCCCACCCCCTGAGGGGTTGGGACTGCGGCCCCACCCGCTTCTCTGCCTAGCTCAACCTCCCAAGGGGGCTGGCCCACCAGCCAGACACCCGGGCGACCCTCTTCGACCCTCGAAGGCCAGGGGGACGCTCTGACCATTCTTCGCCTCGCCCGACCCCTAGGGGTCAGACAAAGCACGCCGCAGGTACTCAACCCTACCATCCTTATTCGTACTCGCCGACCCACGCAGAAGGTCTCCACCAGAAGGAACACGGTATAGAGGAATAAGGAGAGCCGCCCGCCCCTCCTCAACAACTCTAACATGGGCTAATGAGCCAAACAGGGCTCCCGTACGGGGAAACCTCATCGCCCGCCATGCCGGAATAGATACACATGTAGTATAGTGGACGGAGCCCCCGTCATTGTGCGTCATACCTGCTACGCCCCCGTCCCATCCTCCATTATGTCTCTCTCACAGAGGGTCAAAGTGATGGGGCGGACATCACTGTCGTCTGATCAAGAACAGGGCAGAGGCCATGCTCTACAGGGAAGGCCACGCCGCCAGCAACCTCTGCCTAGCCTGGGCGATGCAAAGACACGATCGACAAGGATAGAAGACGTACGATGCTAGTAGCTTAGTCTTTTCCCCTCTCTCTGTCTTTCTCCGCCTGGCCCCGGTCGGCAGCTTGTAACCCGATCTCCCCTAGACTATAAAGACGAGACCGGGGAACCCATGAAAAGGGTTCTCCCTTCGCCCACTCGCACAAGGCACACCAAACAGAACATGCTCACACACACCAGAGACTTGGAGGCCCGCCTCCTCTCTCACGAACATTGTAGCCCCCTTCTACAATCAAAAGAGCTAGCGGCACATCGCAGAACATTGGACGTAGGGACATTCCGCACGAACTAGTCTAAATCGTTCATCTTCATCTAGCTCATCATCTGGTGCCGGACGTGCGGTCACAAATTTACTCGTCGGTGTTGAGAACCCCGATTTCCAGACATCGACAGATGGAGATCTAAGAGTCTATCTCGGTTGACCACCCTGAGCACTGGACCATGTATTTCGATGGTGCCCTCAACATCAACGAAACCGAAGCCGATATCTTGTTTGTCACCCCCTCTAATGAAAAACTCAATTACATCCTCCAAATACACTTTCCAGTCTCCAATAACACCGCCAAATATGAAGCATGCCTTCACGACCTCCACATAGCAACCGAGATCGGCATTAAACACATCATGGTGTATGATGACTCCGCCTTAGTCATCCGTCAACTAAACATGGACTGGTCTTGTGTTAGCGATAAGATGGATGCTTACCCCGCCGAGACCCGAAAGCTTCAAAGCAAGTTCTACGGCAGCAAGTACCACCACATGGTACGGGATCAGAACTAGATAGGCTCCACTCGTGTCAAGGTGCCTCCAGGAGTGTTCATACAAGACCTCAAGGCGCCGTTAGTAAAGAAGAAGAGAAACTCTAGAGGTTCCTCCCACCGAGTAGTTAGTTCTTATTGTATCTTTGCATGTGGTCGACTTGAGAGACCAGTTCATCAAGTACCTCACTAGCGCCAGCGTACCAGCTAACAAGACCAAAATAGAGAGACTCATTCATCGTAGCAAGCACTACATATTGGTCGATACCAAACTAATGAGAACGAATGTCAAAGAAGAAATATTTCAAAAGTGCATCACTTAGGTGGCATCAAATTACTCCTTGAAAAAAATATAAGGTCGGGAGCATGAGCTGGGAGGCATCTACATTTCTTCATGCATTGCTGCCACAAGTGCCTCTCACAGTAGCTAGGACCAAGGATGAGGATGCCTTGGGAGCAGATCTATGGCCCAAGGCGCCAAACAAAAAATGAGGCGAGCATGTCATTGAGCGAGAGGAGGGAGAATGAGGCATGGGAGCCAGTGACACATAGGGGGGGAAGACAAGCAAGCATGGAGGCCAGTGAGGACAAGGGACTTGGGGTCTGATGAGTAGGAGTGAGATGTGGGCCAAAGGAAACCGAGAAGTCAATTAGATCTTTCCCACTCCTCTATCCATACCGCTTCAACTTTCATCTATAAGTGTCATTGTGCAAAGAATCACACAGACAAGAAAGTGAAGCAAACCATTTACGGTCATCATTTCGCTTCTTTCTACCACAATCGGTGTAGAATTAGTTCAAACAGGGCCTAAAGGTTCCACAATCATCCACTTTCTATACATGATAGTCTTTGGCAAAATAGCCTTTTTGGCCCCTCAACTATCACCGAAGGCTCAAATTGGCCCCTAAACTATCAAAACGGTCACTTAGACCCCTCAACTATCACCGAAGGCTCAAATTGACCTCTGAACTATCAAAACGACCACTTTGTCCCTTAAACTTATGATTTTTGTCTCAATTTCATCTATTATCCTTGATCGATGGATATACGGACAGATGAACTACAAAAAGGTCAAAACCTCCCCCTCATTATTTTATTTACTTGTTGACCGCTCATGGCGTTTCCAACCCCACCGTTTGTTTTAAAATAGCAAAATATGATTTAATGTTAGAGAATTCATAAAAAATTGTTTTACCAAAATTTAATGTTCGAAACCGGTTTTGTTTTACCAAAATTTGTTTTACTACAATTATGATATACCTTTTTATTACTCGCTTATATGATCTCATAAAATTCAAAACTAGGTTAAAGTGAAACAGTGGATGCAAATGAAGGTAAATTCTAGTCTAGCTTAACCAAGTAAACTTCATGTGTTTTATAAAATCATGTCACGGTACATCATCATACGTGTATGGCAACAACTATCTGTGCTACATGACCCACCCGGAGGACGACGCCGACTAGCAAGATCATGTCCCATGTGGATAGCTCCTCATGAAGAGTAACTCCTAAAATTTGCATCCAAGTTATATGTTTTGTACTATATTTGTTTAGAGAGGTTATTCTCTACTATGTACCTTCAACGATTGTTGACACAAAATGTGACGTACTACGTCTCACACACAGCAAGCCAGAAAGCGTGACTTCAATCGGGTGTCCGGGTGCTTCGAGAACCGAGAACGTGCCAGTCAGTTTGACCTGAAACTAACAAGGGATGAAAGTTATTAGATATAAACTGGAACGTGTCGGGTAATACCAGACAGTGCCATATGTACGGCTCTGAAGCCACTTACAACGACACACAACTATGAAAGCTATCTGCCAACAGGTTTTATGGAACGTTCGGCTAAAATAAACATGTAACACGCAAATAACTGATTGCCGAACGCGTATGCATGAAAAAAGGACGTACGAACAATTTGTAATTGACTATAAGTTAAAGCATAACCAATCTCGGCAATCGGCCAAATTGGGATCCGTGATGAAGGAAACATGTAAGCAAACATGATTAAACTAATCTAAAGCCTGCATCTGTCGCACGACACCAGCGTCATCAAAGCTTAAACATGGATAGCATACATGAACCCGCAACACGTGACAATCTAGATTTAAACTAATTCAACTATTTATAAATATAAGATCTACTCATGGAAACATCATGGAAGCAATTCAACATAACATAGATAGATCTATATAAACTAACAAGAGCCGAACCGTATCAATCTAGATTGGACAAAAGAGTGTTTGCAAATATGTAAAGATTATATAAAACATGCAACACGATAACTTAATGAACCCAATAGATCTTGCCACATCTAAGGGGCCGATAACTATCTTGTTTTTGCTAAGCATACAAGCAAATATCCGTCGTACGACATCTACTCATAAGCGAAACACAAGCGAAGACCTCTTGATTATTAGGCAACGATCTGCCGCACGATCATTGATAACAAACAAGACTACTTGCATCAATATCTAAATCCACCGCATGATACTAGACATGATAACAAGGATGCCAAGACTTACGGAGGTCGACGGATCGATGATTCCTCTCGAAGAACTCGACGACACGACAAAGGACTCGAAATTGGCACGAGGCCGGTTGTATTGATTTGGTTGTGAACACTTTTTACAATGGCTAAGGGTTTATATTTATACCCTGGTCATGACATGAATCCTAAAAGGATACGATTACAAGATATTTAAAGAAAAGAACACGACACTTTTTACTCTATTTTTTCTTTCTAGAATCTTTATTCCCTTAATCGTTGCAATGTCGGTTGCCCGATTCGGCTCTTACTCACCGCTTTTGTCGCTTTCCTTAACGAAAGATCACCACTCCTAGAATAGCCGACCGCACGATCACTTTGCCGAATCCTTATAAATTAGCCGATTGCACCTGCCAAATATCTCAAATGCTTGCCTCTGAATTTTACTGCACATTGGCCCACCTATCATCTTCCTAGGTGTGCCAAAATCTAGTGTTAACAACGATCTATGCTCATTGTTTTTTCTAAGTTAAAATAAACTTTTTTTATGAATTTTCTAACATTAAATCATATTTTTGGTATTTTTTAAACAAACAGCGAGGTTGGAAACGTCGTGAGTGGCCAACAAGTAAACAAAATAATGAGGGGTAGTTTCGACTTTTTAGAGTCCATCTGTCCACGTGTTCATCGATCTGGGATAATGGATGAAATTGAGACGAAAATCATAAGTTTAAGGGTCAAAGTGGTCGTTTTGATAGTTTAGGGGTTAATTTGAGCCTTCGGTGATAGTTGAGGGGTCAAAGTGGTCGTTTTGATAGTCCAGGGGTTAATTTGAGCCTTCGGTGATAGTTAAAGGGCCAAAACACCTATTTTGGTGTAGTCTTTTTGAGGTTTATTCAAATCAAGCTCATCAATTTTGTTGCCCTGGGCAACCACAATCTGTACATATCGGACCAACGTGGTTAGTCTATATGTGCTATTATTTTCTCACAATGGGACCAAAAAGTAGTCAATTGGTTAATCTATAAGCTTGTGAACATCTTTTATTATGGGCTAATACATTGATAGGTTTCATGATATTTCAGCTGCCTAGTAAGGAATATTTTGGTCTAATTGACTACTTTTTGATGTATATTGACACGGACGCATGTTGTTGCGTCAATTTTCTAGAAAAAAAGTTATTTGAAAGAAAAATGCATAAAACAAGGATACATTATATAACAATAAATAAAATAAAATACCCAAGATGACGAGTATTCCCTGACTCTCCTCGGTTGTGGGCTTGTGGCCATCCCCAAGTAGCAAGTGAGAGTGATGTCAGAGTGGGCACCGCGTGCTTTGCTACCCTCCGCCACCACCACAGCGGCAGGCGCCAAGCATCCATCCTCCTTCTATTTCTACCACGCCACCTCATCCAGTCTCCTCCCCGAGGGAGCACACCGCACAACTTAGGTTATGCACCGTGCAGTTTTCTAAAGCCAACTGGAGGAACACATGCAGGAAAAAAAAGCCGCACCGAGTCCCGTAATCTATACTCTACGCCGTTCCGTCCGCTACGTGTGGAGCATGTACCGCTCGCCCGCTACCTGCCCTGGCGCGGGCCCCGCTCATGCGCTGTTCGAGAGGGAGAGGCAGAGAAAGCATTTGCGCAGCCCCACTGCTCCTATTACTTACTATAACTCACAAACCAAAAAACTAAATTAAATTTCGTTTTCACCATTAAATTTGTTTCAATAAATACTTCAAAACAAGATTTCACGTGGATATATTTAGAAAAAAATATTTATAAACATTTAGGTCTCACTGTTGGCCGCTGATATAGAGTATGAGATATAAAGTAAGATGAGTGTAGAAAAAATATGTATAGAGGAAAAAAAAATCTCGCTAATCATTACGGAATAATCTTTTAGAGGATGAATATAGATGAAGAGTGTGGATAGTCTTACCACCCCTTTCCGCTCTTGTATCTATCCTACGCACATTCCATCTTTAGCCCCACGCGCATGCAAGAATAGAAGTAGTCCATCGATCTGCACTCGGTCGATCCATAACAAACTACCAGCTAACAAATAGGAGATGTCTTCTTTTCGCTCTTCTATAACCGTTGGTTGCGGCTGCCACTGCGAGGCGAGCCCAAGGTGAGGCCGCGTTGTTCATGACCTCCCCTTCTCCTTTGTTTGGCACCTCTCCTTTGTCTCTTCGTGGTGTATAAATGTTTCTTCCTCTTGGGCGTTCTCCTTTGTGCGTGCGCTAAGGGCCTGTTTGGAGAGGGGGGGTTGCCATCCAAATCGAACTAGATTCTGAACACTCATAAAGCAACCCCTCGTCATTCCAAACAGGCCCACGGTACCTTCTTGAGACAGCTCCCGGTAAATCCATTGATAGGGCCCCTTTTACTGGTTTGATTTTTCTACCTTCTCTTCTTATATATTTATTATGAAAATACAGTGTACGTAGCGCTTGTTCTTATATATATGGTTCTGAATTCTCCACCAGTGTAGAGGGAGAAGAGGTCCGATATGCCTGTGTGAGATCGGTGTTTTCCTGTGTGTCCCTTTCGGTGTGATTTTGAATTCGTCTGGTGTTAGTAAATGGAGAGGAAACCAAGATCAGTTTCTCCCTCTGAGTGCACAACCGGATGTGAATCCGCCTAAATGAAAAAAAAAATTGGTCAATGTTGTTTCCTTGGCAACTGTGGGATGGACAAGCAAGAACACCGCGATGGAGAAGCAGACAAGAAATCTGATAATGTGTTTTCCCTTGTAGTTCCAACCGCAAGGCAGACCAAACCATTGTTCTGCCAATCTTGTTGTTGTTGGGCTCACAAATTAATTTACCCCAATAATTGTGGCTGTCATTGCATATCATTTTCGGCAGACTGGCTGTCCCATTCTGCTCATTCATTCGCAGCATTTCGCAGTCTCTCGGCGCCTTGATTCCTATGTTGCCTAGTATTCTCTTTTTTTTTCTTTCTTTCTGACGTATATATATTCTTTTGGGTTTGGAGGACTCCTTTGTGTTGTGTGTTAAATAAATCTGGATCCCGCGTCCGTTAGGAGATCACATCACGTAACAGCCTTCCAAGAAACAAAGAGCCTTCTTCTCCTTACTGTACTGCTACTGCCCCCCTCCCTCCTTGCCTCGTGGTCTCGAGATCGGTTTGCGGCCGGGCCGGCCATGGTGGATGAGTCACAGCTGGTGCTGGGTGTGTCTGTAGCAGCTCTAGTAGGACTACTTATTTTTCCATACGTCTTTCAACAATCATCAGTATTTTCTCAACCAGGTGCTGATTGGTGCAGGGCTAGCTGCCCGGACGGCTCCGTTCCAGCTTCGCGGCCCTCCAGCTCTCCCCAGTTCACTCTGGCCTTCCTAATCCTCGAGCCAACGCTGCCTGGCGATCTGAGCGAGGAGTATGCGAGTTTCCCTTCCTCCGCCATCCCGGTGTCGCTGCTCCCGTAGAGAACGGTAATAAAAGCTATGGCCAAGCTGAGCTGCTTCCCCGCTCTGCTCCCCGGCAAGACGAAGAAGAAGACCCGCAAGATCGCCGATGCCAACAAGGCCAGCGGCAACGAATGTCCCAAGGTGAAGCCGGTCGAGTTCATCGACGCGACGCTTGCTGCTAGCATCAGCGGATGCGAGGAGGACGTCATGGTCGTCGTCCCCGCTGCGCACCCGATCCCCGTGGAGGGCAGTAACAACAAGGAAGCTGCAGGTGAATTGACGTCGGTGAACAAAGGGAGTGATCTGTCAGATTTCGACTTCCACTTCCACACGGCCAAGAAGCCCATCCGATCCGACAGTGACGTGGCGCTGGACACCGCTGCGGCGGCGGACCCGTCGCCGAAGCTGAAGCGGTCTTGCTCCAACATCGAGACTAAGCGGCCTGGCTCCCGTGCCGCGCCCGAGATGCCAGCCCGGTCGCGCTCCTATGGCGATCTGGGGAACCTGATCACCGGCCTCGGCCTCGGCCTGGACACGACGGCGACCCCGCACGGCGCGGCGGAGGCGAGCCCGGCGTCGGTGAAGACGTCGCGCACCGCCGACCGCGTGATGCTGAAGAAGCGGTCGTCCAGCCAGGTGCTGCCCTCGCGCAGCCGGAAGCTCTGGTGGCGGCTCTTCCTCTGGAGCCACCGCAACCTGCACATGCCGCGGTCGGCGCGCACGGCCCACCAGGCTTGCTCGCCTGGCCGCCACGGCGGGTACACCTCGGACACGTTCGAGGAGGGCCCGGCCGCTGACCGCAAGAACAAGAAGGCCTTGGTGGACGATTCGCCGCCGCCGTCGTCGGTGCCCAACCAGTGGGTCGCCTTCTGCGCCGAGAACTCCATCCACGACCGCGTTAGCGCGTGGGTGAGCAGCATCGAGATCGAGAGCGAGCCACCGTTCCACATCGCCGAGGAGGACGACAACTACGATGGAGAAGACGAGTGTGCGTCGGAACGGCCGCGTCATCTCGAGCTTGGGGAGCCATCATCCTCAGGGCAGCAGGGCGGCCACGGCAAATCCAAGCGCTGCGCAGCGGCCGACGAGGTGGTCCAGGCCAACACCATCGTACAGTCCCTGAACGCCTTCTCGTCAGTGGCGCACATCTCAGGGATGGGCCTCAAGGTGGTGCCGATGATCGCGCCCTTCTCAACCCTCCGGGCAGTCAACCTCTCCAGCAACTTCATCGGTGAGCAGAGCAACCCCTAGTCCTTACTTATCAGTTTAATTTCTGTTAGTTGCTGAATTATATTTGGGTTGCTGCTGCTGCTGCTGCTGCAGTTCATATCTCCCGTGGATCGCTGCCCAAGGGCCTGCACTCTCTTGATCTCTCTAGGAACAAGATTGCCAACATCGAGGGGCTCCGGGAGTTGACGAAGCTGCGCGTGCTCAACCTCAGCTATAACAGGATTTCGCGGATTGGGCATGGTAAGTAGGCCCCGTCTCTTCTGAACATTTTTACTGCTGCTTGTATGTGCACATGCACATGTAGTAACAACTCAAAAAAAAAAAAAGATGCGATCTGAATCTGAGTTTGTCATCTGTTGCATAGTACGTACTGTACATCATACATGTATATGATTGCATCTAGCTAGCAGCCCATATGTCGGTGAGGATGAGAGACTCAAAATCATTGAACATTGTGGTACGGTACCTGTTGTTCCATATCTTGGCTGCCAGTGCCCACCCAGTGGACATAATTGTTGGGACCTGCTGGGACCGGTACCGTTGAGATGACCCTGTCCTGATTCGTTTATGCATTCGCTTATTTGATTGAGGTGGCCCATGGAGGCGTGGACGAATGATCCACTGCTGCCTACTGACATGCATCATCTTCGATTAACTGCATGGCTTAAGCAATCACGAATGTTCTAGCATTATTGATAGCCACTTCTAGGCTTCCAGCTTAGGTACGGTTTTGTTGGGATGTATGTATAGTAGTAGTAGAGTGCCTAATCCATCTCAATACATGTGGATTGAGACGAATCCTACAACATCCTTAGGACAGTGATATGCAGGGAAGAAGATCCTAGCATCATTTCAGGGTCACAGAAAGAAATTCAGTCACAAACTCTGCACGGACCATATATATACATCCAGTTTGTACACCTCCAGCTGTTGCTCATGGATTTCTCTGTGTGGCTGCCCGCGCAATATATGGATCAGGTCTGTCCAACTGCACGGCGATCCGGGAGCTGTACCTGGCGGGCAACAAGATCAGCGACGTGGAGGGGCTGCACCGGCTGCTGAAGCTGGCGGTGCTGGACCTGAGCTTCAACAAGATCACGACGGCCAAGGCGCTGGGGCAGCTGGTGGCCAACTACCACTCCCTCCTGGCGCTCAACCTCGTTGGCAACCCGGTGCAGGCCAACGTCGGCGACGACGCGCTGCGGCGGGCCGTCACGGGGCTCCTCCCGAGCCTTGCCTACCTCAACAAGCAGCCCGTGAAGCCGCAGCGCAACACGCGGGAGGTGGCCACGGACAGCATTGCACGCGCTGCGCTCGGCGGCTCGGGCAGCCGGAGCATCCGGAAGAAGACGTCGCGGCGGCTCCCGCAGAGCCCCCGCTCGTCGTCGTTGACCAGGGGCCGTGGTGGCGGCGGCGGTTCGCCCACACCAAGAAACCCATCTCGTCGTCGTTGAGAACCAGGGGAACCAACCGCGTGCGTGCTCGCCATCGCTCGCGAGGATTTGTCAGGCAGGCACCACGATTGGGCACGGCGACGAGGTGGAACTGATCGGTGGGACAAACATAAATATGATGTGAGAGAATTGCCATGGAATGGAACACATAATGTACATACTTGTTAGGGAGAGATTGCTTAGATTAATGCTATGCTCGAATGCTCGATGCATCTTTGTAGCTGCAAACACAGCAATTTGAGCTTGGTTGAAGATGAAGATCCAACATCGCACTCGTAGTTCTTTCTTATGCGCTTTATTTATTATGTACTAGCTAGCTAGAAAAAGGGAAATGAAAAAAAAGGAGGAGAGCTTTAGTTATCCGAATCGAAGGTCCCTACCTGCAATCACTTGGGTTTCATTTTTCATCCGCCAAGGATCCAGTAACGGTGGCGGGCGGACCCTGGCCGAATTTCCATGTGAGGCGTCGACAAACTAGACGTACTTCTGGCTCTAGCCTGCCTTCCAAGCAAATTCTAACCCGTAGTCTCCGATCCGTGGGTGCGCTGCACCTATCGCCGCCGCGCGCACGCCGGATATCCATTCCATGCATGCCTTGCCTTTCCTTGCCTTGCGATGCTCGCCGCGCCCGCCAATGGAAGCAACAAAGATACGGTACCGTTCCGGAGCGAACCAAGACATGCATGTATATAGCTGCCTCACAACCTTCCGTTGCATGCTGTGCAAGCCCAATTCAGATCGGCCAGTGCGCTAAACAAAGCCTTCACAACCATGGACAGGGCAACATCGTACGTCGGCTGTGGCGCCGTCTTCCTCGCCCTCCTGTTGGTCAGCTTTGCGCGCCCATGCCACTCCTCCCTCTACTGCCCGCTCCCGCCCGTCATGGTCTACCACGCCGGCGAGCTGCTTGACGGCGCTGTGCCGGTCTCCGTCCTCTACTACGGCGCCTTCTCGCCACACCAGAAGACCATCATTGCTGACTTCCTGCTCTCCCTCTCCCCGCGCGGTCGCCGGCCACAGCACCACGGGTTCGGGGCGCCAGGACCCGCGCCTGCGCCGTCGGTGGCGCGGTGGTGGGAGACGGTGGACCGGTACGTGCGCAAGGCCGGCCGGGAGCCCCCGCGGGTGCTGCTGGCAAGCCAGGTGCACGACGACGCGTGCTCGCTGGGGAAGACGCTGTCCAGGGTCCAGGTCGAGCGGCTGGCGTCGCGGCTCGGCGTGGCGCCAGGGGGCGTGACCGTCGTGCTCACGGCCGCCGACGTCGCTGTCGAGGGATAATGCGGCAGCGCGGTGCAGGGTGCACGGTGCCTCCGCTCCTGGGGGAGCGGCGCACGTGTGGGTGGGCAACGCCGTCGTTCAGTGCCCGGGGCGGTGCGCGTGGCCGTTCCACCCGGCGGAGGGCTTCGCCTACGGTGCCAGGCATGTGTTCGGGCGCGGCCGCGGCGAGACGCTGCGTGCGCCCAACGGCGACGTCGGTATCGACGGCATGCTGATCAACCTCGCGGCGCTGCTGGCCGGCGTGGTCACCAACCCATATAGGCACGGATACTTTCAGGGCGACCCCGGCGCACCCGTGGAGGTCGCGGCTGCGTGTCCGGGCGTCTACGGCCGCGGCGTGTACCCGGGTTACCCCGGCGCGATCAGGCTTGACACGGCCACCGGCGCTGGGTTCAACGTGGTCGGCCGGAACGGCAGGAAGTATCTCGTGCCGTCGCTGGTCGATCCCGACACCAACTCTTGTATCATCATGACCTAGTCATCAGCTGATGAGGCTTGTCTGATGCACACGCTTAGTACGATCTAGCGCTCAATGTCATTTGAGTGTCTACTATAGGTAACCACCACCTGATTTCAGAGTAGTTTTATTTACAATTAACAAAGCTGTGCTCCTATTTTAAAGATATAAACGACCCTGGTGAGAATTCTAGCCAATGCTGGTGACTATTCTTTGTGAAAAAGTATATATTATTAAATACTAGCAAATGTGGTCGTGCGTTGCAACGGAGGAAAAAACTCTAGTTTGCAGAGTGATAATAACAAAGTCTAAAATTTAGTATTATATATACAATAATATTTATAAATACTAAATCAACGCCGTTGGTCAGCTGCTTAGCTTTGGCAATTTATGGTTGGTACGCCTTGCCAATGCACGAGAACACTCATCAAGTTTAGCCTCAATTTCGTCTTCAGCGTGTCATACTTTTGGAATAGCATCTCGCCGAGACTCAGGAATCCTGCCCCTTGCTCCTGCAAGGTGGACGATTCGAAGTCCACCGCTCCGGGTCTGGCCCTTCACAAGGCCAGGTGCGTGGATTGACGCTCGGTTATAGCCTGATCAAAGTCTCGTTGCAGCCACGTTTCTCTCTTTTTTTTTCTTTCTGAGACGGAATTGTACACGTCAAGGGTTGAAACGTCGCGTGATGCAGCAAGTTTGATGTAACCATGATTATGATATGTTTCGACTGTTATTTATATTGATCTTCTAGACTTGAGTTCCAATCTTAGCGTAGCTTTTCAGAGTTCTTTTTCATCATAGTTTTCTCCCTTGATCTCTGCTGCCTTGTATGTTTTGTTCCTTCACGTCATCTTTATTTGTTTTTTTTGTTGGGAATTGAAACTTCTGGTAATACAGTGCCGCAAAGTCCATGTACCATGCGTTTATAAATTTTTGTTCAATTTGATTCCATCTGCTAGTACATGTTAGGAAACCGAATCAAGACTTTTTTTAGGCAAATTTTGGTGTAGGACACCGCTCAAACGTGTAATTGCTGTTCAATACCGCCAAGTGCGTAACATGCCTAGTACCATTATGAAATTATGCGTCTTTCAAAGAGGACACCGCACATCTTAATTTAATCATGTCCGTGTTCGGGGTGAGAGAAATTTTTTAAAATGACGGACAGTGCCCCCAGACCCACCCGGCTAGCTGTCTTGGTTGAACCAGACCGCGTCCCTTGAACCAGCTCCAGACCGCGTCAACCCTAGCACCCCAACGCCGGTCTCACGGTACCTCTGCCTTTGCTTACGCCGCCACAAACCCGCCGCAGACCCACCCGTTGCACGGCCACCCACCGTCGCATGCGCCGCAGACCCACCCGCTGCACGACCACTCGCCGCTGCAGACCCACCTTCGGAAGCAGGCACCGCTGGATGTGGAGGCTTGACGATGGTGTCGCCGGCAAAAGTTAAGCGCCTTCATCCCAGTGTAGATTCACCTTCAAAAGGGTTGAATCTAGCATGGGTTCCTCAAGGGTATGCCCTGTTCTTCCCCTTTTTCTTCCTCTGCTATCACGGGTTGATTTGCAAGCACGGGTTGGGTTGGTACAATGTTCTTGCGATAGATTTAGGGATTTCATGCTTGTTCTTGTTGTCCATTTCTAGGATGGACATTAGTACGTCCTGCATGATTGATGTGCGGGCAATTGGGCATCTTAAGAGAAATATGAAGGATTTCCAATTAGTTGTTGATAGGGACACTTTGAATCTGAAGGACTTGACTGATGATGTAGCTGAAAAGGTGACTCATGGTCCAAATCAGGGTCTGCATTTATCCTTTTTCAACAAGGACACCAAGAGTTACAGTAATCTAACTTCTGACTCCATGCTGCTCGAAGCTATTGACATGTATTGGGATCTAAGGAGGCTTGTCATACATGTGAATTTATATGACACAGTTGCAGTGGTCTGTAGGCAAAGCTTGTCTGTTGATGAGGGTGGTCATAATGTTGCACTCTCTGCACCTGCTACACATGATGAAGTAGATGATTCACCTGATCATGTACAGGCAGGCCCCTCTGTTAACCCTGGTAATACACATGATGAGGGAGACTTGAATGTTGCTGATTCACTTGTTGATTCAAGTGATGATTCCTCACATAAAAGTGTTCCAAGGCCTAAGAAGAAAGGAAAGAACAAGACAACTGATGATGATGAACCATGGGAAGAAGATGAGGAAGAGTATGTTGGGCTGAATGATGAGAGTGCTTACCTTTCTGGGCATAATGATGCTAATGAGGAACAGGCTCATCATCCTTCTGACTCTGACTATAGTGATCATGATGAGCTGGTTGTTGATGATGAGGCAGGGTGTGAGGTGTTTGAACATGTAACTAACTTAGAGAATCCCACCATAGCTTGTGGGGTGACATTTGAGGATGGGGATACTTTTAAGAGGTCTATTAGGCAATTTGCAGTACTTAATGAGTTTGAAATTGCAGTTCCCTACAGTGAATCAACAAGATACAGAGGCTTTTGCAAGGGGTCCAAGAGCAAGAAGAAAAAGTGTAAGCGGAGAATTCATGCTTCCCAACTGCAGGACGGCAAGACATGGCAGGTAAATGAGTCACAGTTGCAAGTTTTATCTAGATACCATGTTCAGTCTTTCATTTGCCTACTCTGTGTTTTGCAGATAAAGAAGATGTATGACAAGCATAGTTGTGCAAGCACATCCAAGCTGGACCACAATTGTATGGCAACCAACTCATGGGTGAGGGACAGAGTAATTGAATATTAAGAGATGAACCAACCACAGGAGCAGCTGCACTAAAGAAGGAATTGGAAAAAGAACTACAACATCAAGTTATCATACTATGTAGTTTGGGATGGTAGGAAAATGGCTTTGGATGAAATTATGGGCAAGTGGGAAGATAGCTTTGATGATGCTTTCAGCTTCAAGGCAGAGGTAGAGAGGACAAATCCAGGAAGCATTGTCGAAATTGAATGGGCTCAAGTTGGGAAGAAGAAGAGGTTTACAAGAATGTTTGTGGCCCTCAAGAGCTGTGTAGATGGGTTCCTCAATGGATGCAGGCCATTTCTTGGTGTGGATTCAACAGTTCTAACAGGCTATTGGAGAGGACAACTGTCATACGCCTACTGTACGGGCTAGGCGAGCCCCAGGGAGCAGGCCTAGGCGGCCGGACAGGAGGTCCAAGCGGCACCTGAGGGGGGCCAGGCGGCTGGGCCTGGCCGCACCAGCAGCACCCCGTAGGGGGGCTACGACACACGCGGCGCAGCGCGCTCGCGCAAGCAGAGGGGCGCGCCGGTAGGAGGCCGCGCTCCCTTCTCCCTTCCATATACGAGTCCTTCTCTATTTCCATAAGAATAGGGGAGTTATTATTAGAATAATAATAGATAGAGTTTGTTAGGAAAAGGATAAAGAGTTTAGGAAAGAGGAGTTCCAATCTATAAGGAAACCTCTCGTAAGTTGCTTGGGAGTCAAGTCCATTAGGGACTATAAATATAAGGGGGTGTAATCTATTTGCAATCAAGAAATAACAGAGCCTTATCTCTTTCTCCTCCTCTCCTGCGCATCCTCTCCCCCTGCCTCACGCCGCCCCCTGCCCTGCACCTCCCCTGCGCCAGCCATCCTGCCC
>CM039124.1:24688179-24754689 GCA_022036555.1 Microstegium vimineum | reverse complement strand
GGTTCACGCGCTAATTGGCATCACACACCAAACCCATCACCGGGTGCCGCAAAACCAACACAAGATAGGGATCTACAAGCTACGCGCAGTCCACTAGAGATACCTTTCGCGAACTCCCGCAGGGAAGGTTCAAGACCCCTCACAATCCACCGATCGGAGCCAGAGACAAAAACCTTCCCCCGTTCAACGATCCTCGTCGCACCAAGCCGTCTAGGAGTTGACAAACTCCAAGAATAACAAGAGCTCCCGCGATGATGACAATCACCAAGTCACTAGAATGCAATCAATAAAGCAATGCACTTGGTTCACTCAATCTCTCATGAAATGATCAATTGTGTCAAGAGGATGAGTGGTTGAGGCTCTCACAAGCTAGCACAAGTGTGTGAGTGATGAGAATATGTAAGAGAGGCCACCAAGGGCCGGCCATACAACTGTATATAGCCCCACTCACGAACTAGCCGTTTTGCCCCAATTTTCCACTTTTTGTGTCACCTTCGGATGCACAACACACAGGGGTCCGGACCATTGGCCGCGTCCGGACCCTTCACAAACACAGAGCCAACTTTCTGTTTTCAACCTCCGGACGCGCCTCCGGACGCGCGCACACACGCCGTTCGGACCAATGGCTCTGCATCCGGTCTCTTGACCGTTTGAATGCGTTCGTTCCCGCGCTCGCCTCTGCTTGACACATGTCTCCGGACACACGTAGACATCTGGGTCCAGACTCAGCACAGCACCATCCGGACTCAATACAAAGAAGGTCCAGTAAGCTTCTTTCCTCCAAACGCGCATCTAGAGTTCACCGTTCGGACACGACCTAGCGTCCGGACCTTCTTCCCGAGCGTTACAGAGAGCACCAAACTCCGGACGCGGCGTCCGTAGCTTAGCGTCTGGACCACTGCTCACAGCAAAGACTATCTAGGGTATGCTTTCAGACGCACACACGTTAGTCCGGACAACCAATACCCTAGCGTCCGGACCCTTGTCCAGACCACTTTCCTCTGCCCAAACTTCCTCCAAACTTCTTCCAAGCTTCCAAGGGCTAACACTACGTGATTCAAGCATTTGTGCACGTGTGTTAGCTTTTCGTTCACATTTTCTTGGAATTAAGTTGGTTCTTTTCACTAGTTCAATTGATTTTAGTGCAATGCATATGAACCTAGTGGCACATGATAACCGTAATCAAACACAAGAGCTCCCTTCTTGATAGTATGGCTATCTATCCTAAATGTGATCACACCCTCTATGGTGTCTTGATCACTAAACCGAAAAGGATTCCTATATCACCTTTGCCTTGAATTTCTTTTCCATTTCCTTTACCATGCTAGAGCCTATGCAATCCACACCTTGATTCATCTTCCTCCATCACATGGCATGTACCAACCATTCTCATGATATACACTTAGAGATCAAGGTTAGTACTTAGGTAGGTTTCATCAATTACTCAAAACCAAACACATGAGGGACTCTCACAAGATCAGTGGCGGAGGCACCAATGTGGCTTGGTCTGGCGTCCGCCACAACTAAAACACAGAAAAAATACGAATGTATATAGTATATATACAAGTATACGTGAATTGTGTTATGTGATGAGTACGTTATGTACATAAGTACATAACTCTATGTCTTGCTGAGTTGCTGGCTTGGCCTGTTCACTATATTTGATGGGCCATAAGCCCAGTTCTCTAGAAGCTAGAAGGCCAGAAACACAGGGAGAATAGAGAATTAGAGATCATGTCAGTTTCGTAGAACTGTAGAAGTCTGGCCGGCCGGTTCGACTGTTCCTATTCCAATCTAATAGGACGTAGATGCAACACCATCGTGGACAGCAGACGGCGGAGGCCACCAGCCACGTACGGCTTCGCCATCCTCGATTCCTCGCCGGTGTTGGTATTTCTTAATACAAACAGATAAATCCGCAAGCGCACGGATACCGCTGTAGCTTTCACCCATGAGTATTCCAAGAGTATCGATTTCCACGGGAACGCGAAGTGAACTTGTTAAGAACTAAAAACGTCCAAGGATAGATAAGATAGAATATTTTGGTAGTAGATAAGATAAATTGTTAGAGAATGATAAATAGGTAAATAATGATAACTAGGTCAAGAGAGACTTTAGAGTTTTCTAAGAGGTTTATCTAATCAAAGGTCCACGATACTCTACCTACTTGGGAGCAACAGTACCTTCCCGACTCTCGAATAAGACTGGGAAAAAGGTAGTCGGAGGGAGGCTGCCAAAAGCTTTACGAAAACACCAACCCGAGCGTGGTGGACTACAAAGGCCTTACAGATCTATTACCTCTGGGGCTACCACAACTATCCGTAGGATTGGGCGCAAACTCAGGTAAACTCTAGTCTAGACACCACGTCTACACTATCGCTTACTACTCTAATCCCATATGAAAACTAGAGCATTCAATATGAGCGGAGATCCCGTAAATAGAATAAAGTAAGAACTCAAATAAGATACTTAGAAATAATAAATGAAGAACCTAGAGATTGCTCAGAACCAGATGTTGCAAAGGTACAATGTTGAGGAAGATCTGACGGATCCAGCTCCTAGCTCTCTCCTCCTCTCTCTCACCTCTAATTATAACTAGATGAACTAGAACTAGAAGAACTAGATCTAGACAAATAGAAGGACCTCTCTCCTTCTCTACATCTAATTGAAACCCTAGATTTTGCTCTGGAGAAGAATAATGATATGAGATGATCCTCAGGGGGTCAGGGGCCTTTCTTATATAGCCTCCACAAATGAACATCGACTGTCGGATCAAACCGACCTTAGGCGAAGGGTTTAGATTGATCCTCAAAGGCGGTGGAGCACGATCCGCAAAGTTGACGCTGATTGGCCACAAGAGTAGGGTGGGTGCCCTAGGGGCTAGGGCGAACGCCCTGGCTCCGGGCCCGATCCGCTTCACGTTCGTTCTCGTGTCTTCTGGAACCCTCTAGAGTACAGAAAATTGTGCGGTTGATAATTATCTCTATGTAAACATGACATGTGGGCCTTTCCTGGGTATTTCCTGATAACCCCCTGCAGAAACAAACATTCACCAAAACTTGTGGATTTTTTTTAGTATAAACCTTAATTCTAGCTATTGGTTTCATTTAGATCATTTTCCTTGTTTAGTTGACGGTTAAAATTGGTACTTAAGGACCGTCAACAACTCCCCCAAGCTTATCTTTTGCTCGTCCTTGAGAAAAGATGAACTCAATGATGGATCAGGAGTTGCTACAATGCTTTCACGCCTTAAAGGTACACATGCGTTCAAACAAGAATTCTCCTCTGGATTAGAGTAAACTATTCTGACTTTCAAACTTACCCATATTACCTTTAACCATGGGGCTTATAGCCTTCACTTGGGTCTTGAGCAATTGAAAAGTAGAATGATCAAGTGGAGCACTATGTCTCAGGCTCTTCACTTTACCTTCATCCTGGAGTTTTGATAAGTTTTTCAAAATAAAACTCAAAGTCTCTTTTGTATGAACCTCTCAAGTCTCTCAATATGTGGTATTTTTGGATCCTCACCAAGGCAACAATGATGTTATGCCTTCTCTCGGAATATTATTTGGAATAGGCAAAGTAACAATGTGCCTTCTCTCTCTCACCCTATAACTAATAGGCAATATATGGAGTTCATAGGTGGGGAGAAACAATGCATACATACTTGCAAAGCATATATTGTAAAGTCAAACAATGGATCTAGAGAAACCGGGCATACAATCAAATCAAGATGTGCAGTGTATGGGATATATGGTGGATGTATGAGGGTGGATAATGGTGTATGGTGGAAACCTAATTTTACTCTGCTCCTTGAATACATATATACATACATCACTCTTTTGGAACTTGGAATTTTGAGAGAACTTGGGCTTGTTTTTTTCACTTTTTTTAGAGGCGGGCATCTAAGTACCCATTGTTTTGATAGGACACTTGTCCATGTTTTACTCTCTTTATTTATTATTATATATTTTTTCACAACCCCAAGTCTCTTTCTATAATAACACTTTTGAGAGATGATGACAAGAAGATATTTGGAGCAGTTACATATGTGGTAATGGAATATATGGATAGGTGGAGAACTGGGATATTTCTGGTTACTTACTCCCAAGGTAGGAGTAGAGCATTTTTCTGGTGGATCTGAATGGCATATATGTGGATGCGTACCTCTAGGATAGAAGTAGCATATATGAGTGGAGTGTACGTGATCTTGATTTTAAAAGCATGACAAGTCTCTAAGGGTCAACAAAGCTTGACAAAACTCAATGCAAATACAAGCAGTCAATATGACAGTGAATGTTTTCCTAATCTACCAGACATGTATATATGGTTGCGGTAGGAATTCAAGCTCTCGTCATACAGAAACTTATCATGTAATATTTTCAATTTTCAAAAGATAAATTCTCGAGAACTCTAGTATTGCTAGGAACAAGATAAATAGTAGTTCAGACTTTTTCATATCATACCTATCAATTACCTGGGCTTAGCTCAAGCATTCACAACCCACAAGTTTCAAGTTCATAGTAAATCTTATGTCAAAATACTTATGTCTAAAAACTCGAGAGAATTCAAGGTTGAAAACTAGGTACTTGAAGGAATTACGGCAGAGAAACTATTCATCATTTCCATAGAGAGATAAACATTCATAGAACATATGGGAGTAGAGAGAAGTCTTTTTGTTCTTTTATCATATTTAGAGATTTTTTTTAAATGCAAGCAAAGATAAGCAAGAAACTGCATGAATGTAAATGCTGGAATTAAACACTTACCTTAGTTGGGGAGGGAGCCTCCCCCAAGCTTATCCTTTGCTCAATAGTGTGGTGGCTGATATGGATGTTGTTGCACCACAATCCTCCATCGCTGGATTTCTTCTTCTTGAAGTGCTTGGAGTTGTTCAGTGTTTTGCTGGACTATACCTGCTGTCACATCATGCTCAACGCTAAGCTCGCCTATGGCATTGGTGAGATTATCCATTTGTTGCCTCCGCTCATGAGGCTCCCTATCTCGTGGGGACGAGAAGGATGCTCGTGGTCTTTGAGGAGGCATGCCACTAGAAGTGTCCATGGCATCGGAAGTTGCATCGTCTTCCTCCTTGCCAACAACTCCTCGGGAAGGACCACCTTGCTCGAAATGAGCAAACCATGGTTTTTCATGTGCTCTCCTGCTGGAACCTGCAACACCTCTTTGCCCACATCCTTGATCTAAATCAAGGGTTAGTTGGCGGGTCCTATACAACCAACGTTTCTCATTTGGAAGAGGAACCTCAGTTGTATGGCCACGATAAATCATTTTGAGGCCACCTCTTGGACCTCTTTTGAGCATTTGAGCATATATAAGATATTCTTCAGAGTTCTTCATTTTATTATTAGCAACTTCTAAACATACCTATTATTATTACTAAATAGAAAACTCACTTAAGGATAAAATAGACAATGAAATACCATAGATAAATAAAGTCTAAGTTGTTAGTTTTGTGATTTGTAATTATTTAGTTGTGAACCTTCATGTGCTCATATATTTTTTTTGAATTAATTTATGTAACTAATATCTAAGTAAAAGTAAACCTAAGTGGGTAAGGATACTTACCTGGATACATGGGGGTGCTCTCCCCCAAGCTGGATGTTGACATAGTCATTCATTTAGACAGTGTAGACTTACTTCACTTCTCTGAGACTTCAAAGATGATAGTGTCGGTGTCTAAAATGGCGGGGGTCTAGACGGCTAACGAGTAAATTTCTAAGCGTGTCGGAGTTCGTATGGTTACGCTCGGAGAACACAGAGGTTTATACTGGTTTAGACATGAACGCCCTACGTCCAGTGTGTTGTGGGGTCGTATTACCGAGCGTGGAGAGCTCGTAGAGGGGAGCTACAAGCTTTGGTGAGAGAGGGAAGCGCCTTCCCAAGTCTTGTGCGTATGAGGTTCTTGGTTCTGGTGTGTGCTCACGTGTGTGGGAGTTTGAGTGTGTGTGAATGAATGTTGGGATGTCGAGAGAGCTAGATTGGGGGTCCATTCCCTCCCTTTATACGTAGGGAGAGATGGAGGAGTACAATAGAGAGAGGGGGAGTGATTGTGGGCCTGACTTTGGCTGCTGCCGAGGGAGGGCTTTGTCTTCATCCTATCTTCCTTCCTGAGGAAGATTGCGCTAGTAGACACATGTCCGAGTCCTGTTCGTCCTTGTTGTGCTGTAGCCATGCACCTTGTGACTGGGAACCCTGCTGTCCCCTTTTCTGGGCATGGGCGGAGGATGTCGCACAGGGCCAGGCACCCCCGCGTTCCATCGTACAGGGCTGATGACGCCCTAATCCCTGTTGGGGTGTCCGTCGGAGAAATGGCGTGGATGTAACGTGCAGAAGTAGTTGGTTAGGTACACCATGACCTTGTCCCGTAGGGTGAACAGAGGTCGGCATGGCGACTCATGCCTTAAGCCCCATGCCTGAGGACGGAGGAGACTGTGGACCTTTTGACTATATGGGCTAGGGCACCCTAGGCTGTGGATGGCGGTGAGATCTCCGAGGGCGAGGGATGTCACGGATGACGTTTGCTGGGCTCGGACGGGGCGGAAGAGCCCCCGAGGGTAGATGACATCACGGGCGTCGCCACCTCGGCTCGGGCGAGGCGAAAGAGCCCCCGAGGGTTGACGACATCATGGTTGACACCACCTTGGCTCGGGCGGGGCGGAGGAGCCCCCGAGGGTTTATGACGTCTCGGATGACGTCACCTTGGCTCGGACGAGGCAGAGGATCCCCCGAGGGTTGATGACATCTCGGATGACGCCACCTTGGCTCGGGCGAGGCGGAGGAGCCCTGAGGATTGATGACGTCTCGGATGACGCCACCTTGGCTCGGGCGAGGCGGAGGAGCCCCCGAGGGTTGATGACGTCTCAGATGACGCCACCTTGGCTCGGGCGAGGCGGAAGAGCCCCTGATGGTGATTTTGTTTTTGTGGAGTCTGGAAAATTGGGTGTCCTATTTCTAGGTATCCGACAGTAGCCCTCGAGCCTTCAATGTAGTGAAGGACTACACCAGAGGCTTCCGAGAGCGCTTATGGTGGTTTGGTTAGATTTCGTGGATTCCGGTGGGTGCGTGCGAGCGCACCCGCCGGGTGTAGCCCCCGAGGCCTTAGGAGGGAGATTTTTCCTCCTAAGGGCTTATTCGGAAGTCTTGTACAGTGCTTGGCCTTTCGTTTCCCTCACGAGGCGGGGAGGGAGCGGGCTGCTTTGTATGTCAGTGCCAGAGCCCTAGTCGCACGCCAGCCCTGGCGTGGGCTGCACTGTTGGCCTCGGGTCGGCGCGTCTTGAGACGACGAGTCAGCACTGCGCCGTGCTGTCCTTTTGGTCTGTACGGTCGAATGACCGGTCGAAGACATGTTTGTCGGATTCCGGGGTCTGACTGCGCCCCCCTCTCTCTGTAGCTCGAAAGTGGGCGTGCTGTGTCTTTTCCATTTGAGGTGCGGTACCAGGGCACCGCTCGTTCTGTGGTCAAGATTCCGAACAACGCGCCCTGAGCCCGCCCTATGTTTGGCCATTTATGGCCCCGCTGCACCCTCTTGAAGTGGGTGCTTTGGTACAGTGCGGTGTGGTTGGGAGGCGGACGCTGTAGCCCCACGGGCCTGCCGCCGTGTGGATGCCCTGGCAGGCTATAAATAGTGGCGGCCACCTGCGGAGAGATTCACATCCTCACAGTATGGTGCCCTAGATTCTTCCTCCGAGCTCCCGTCGGAGAGTCCCTTGAACCGCCCTGGCGAGCGGCCCTTTGAGAGCAAAACCGGATTTAGAGGAAGTTCTATGTTGGGGGTGCATATGTCCCCTTTTGCTCCGTGGCAAGATTGAGAGGAAGCTCTGCGAGATGCGCATAGCTCCCCCTTATCCTAACCACTGGTGGAGCAGAAGGTTGCGACCACCCCCTGCACGGATCGCTTCCTAGGATGAAGGGCGTAGGATCCATCCCTTTTGCGGAATGGCCCCTGCCCCTTGCCCCGGGGGAGTCGATGACGTGCTGTCCCTCTCCCGAGGGCAGCCAAGGATGTGCCTACTGGGAAAGTCACAGCAGTTCGCCTACGTGACCCCCGGTGATGACGCATCCTAGGTTGTTGGTTGATGGCGCTGTCGTCGTTAGCGTGGCTGGCGGGCTCGGAGCTGCCCAAGCATGGCGGGCTCGGTGCTGCCTGACGGCAGAGTCCTTGATCGTGGAGCAGTTGGGGCAACTTAGCTGTAAAGTGCCCAACTAACTCCGAAGGGGGGCGTGGCCCAGGGTTTTCTGAGGACAAGGCGGCGGCTGCTCTCCCGCAGCCGCAACACGCCTGATCGAAGTAATCCATGGGCCGTGACGCCGCCATCCGACGTGATCTTGTATATCAGGCAGATGTTTCCCGGGCCTCGCGGCTGGGTTACCTGACCTTGATATACGGCTGCGTGGGTCGGTGGCGTGATAGCTAATGTTGGTGCCCCGCGGGCACCCTTAGTTTTTGGCCTGTTGGCTTGGGATTTCCCTTTAGTCCAATTTTTTCGTGTTTTTGGTGTCTGATGATTGGGCCTTATCCCTTATGGCTCTTAGAGAGCATGTATCCCCTGCAAGAGTTAATATTTGAATATATCAAAAAGAGAGGGTGTTTATGTTTACCTGTATGGACCTCCGACGCGTGAGGCTTGCCCCGTGGTGCGATGCCAGCCCCCGAGTCTTTATTCGGTGTAAAGAAAATCGTCTCGGTTATGTGTCGTCTTTTTTATTCGTTCCCCACGCATCCCTCCACGAGAAGGGGGAATATGAGCAGAACCATTCTATCCTCACGAACCATGGCTGCTCGGTTCCCGTTCGCTAGGGTTCCGGCTTGCGGCCAAAGACTTGGCTCACCCCAAATCGGTTTCATTTAGTAGCCGGGTCCGTTCGATGGGTCCCGGGGGCCTGCTGCATTCCTTCGGTAGGAATACCGTGAACCAATCATCCACAGAGATGGACTCAAATACGAAATCTGGGAATGACTTTGGCATCCGATTGCCAGGCTAATGACCGCTAGCATGTCCATTCCCTGTTCGCCCCTCGCTCTATTGTCCTGAGATAGCGATTTCGAACCCTGGTGGGTCGGCCTTCGTATCTCTGGACCGTAGTGGGCCATCGGGGCATCTATAGCCCTTATCCCTTTGGCTTACCTGGGCCCATGGGTCATTGCCGCTCGTTGCGCCACGTGCACGCTCCTCCGATCTTTGTGAGTCGGTCGAGTCGGGGGTTCTCCCGAGATGCGCTCGCGCTTGGGAGGCGCGTGCCTTGGCTAGGGACGCGTGAGTGAAATCTATGCGCGCGGCGTGGTAGGCCCGAGGTAGATCCTGTAATGATGATGGATACAAGATACGAATTGGACCGAAGGGAAAAGGCGAGTGGGAACAGTTACATGCCGCAGCGCGTGCAGTTTCCGATATTCCTGCGCACAGTGGAAGCGACGTGGCCGAGCGGCCGCATTTAATGTGGCTCAGGTGGTGGGACCAAGGCGTGGCGTGTAGAATTGACGAGGCGACGGTCCGCCTTCCGGGTTCCTACAAATATCTAGGTGCCGCGTCATCATCCCCCCACGTTCGTACTGCTTGCCCTCTTCGTCTCCTGCCGCCACTCGAGCCGTCTCCACCTACACCTAGGGTTTGCGCTGCCGTGCTCCTGCCCTAACCACGCCTTCCGCCGCGACGCGGATCCTTCCCCGAGGGCACCCCTATGGCTGGAGATCAACCTTCAAGGAGTTGGGAGCGGTGCTCGCTTGTTCGAGAGCGGGCGCTTGAGCTGCTGCCAGAGGGGCTACTACGCCCCAAGCACTCCACCGGCGGTGTCGTCGAGTGGATGGTCCCCACCGGTGCCGACGTCTCGGCACCACCTGAGGGGTACGTGGTTTCCTTCCTCCCGTTCCACGAGCACGGGTTCGGCACCCCTCCGACTCCCTTCTTGCGGGGGGTTCTCAACCATTACGGGATTGAGCTTCATAACCTCAATCCCAACTCTGTTTTCTACCTTGCGGCCTTTGCGGCCATGTCGGAGGGAATGCTGGGGTGAAGGACCGAGAATAGCGACCAGAGGGGGGGTGAATGGGAGCCTCAAATTTCACTCGGAAATATTCGGGCCACTCTTCCCAAAAACAACCCTAGCAAGCAAGCTTAGTCCACCAGCAAGATCATGACCCTAGATAGGGTGGATACCTTTGGTAATGACCAAGAGGTACAGTGGATCTTCCGGAAACCAAGAACTCAAACCGAGACACCGATAGTGAGGCTCTCAAACCCTATGGAGAAGAGAAGAGAGCTCACACAAAAATGCTTATGAGAACTAGTCTCAAACATGTTTCAACAAGTTCCCTGCATGATTACGAAACCAACGCAACAAATGGAACTCAATTCGGAGTCCGGATGAGGGAGAAACGGCCAAAACATCGACGAAGAAAATCGTGAAAAACCTTGCTGGAAGGCCGACGGACGCTGGTGATGGACGGTCCATTTCCATAGTCCATTGCAGCGATGGACGCTGGGCGATGGACGGTCCATTGGGCGATGGACGGTCCGTTGGCAGAGTCCAACGCACCTAGAAAAATCAGCCCCTACTGGAAGGGCGACGGACGCTGGCGAAGGACGCTGACAGAGGGCGATGGACACTGAGAAGAGGGTCCGACGCCAAAATCGAAGGACGCCAACAAGCGAGGCGACGGACGCTGACGTTAGCACATACCAGCGTTCGACGCGAAACCCTCGGAGCGTCCGACGCCCCCGACAGAAACGCAGAAACCTCGAAAAGCGATTTTCTCTTCGCCGAAACTTCCCAAATCTCAACCAAATGATCACCAACTGCAACCAAACTTTGTAGGCATGATCCTTGTACAGTTGGGTAGCTAATCCAAAGAAATCATCGCTCAATTTGGTGAGAAATAAAGAGAAACAAGGATTTGGGGAAAAAGGGGCAAGAACGAAGAACACCGCAAAGAAATCACCCGATCTACGCACTCGTGAGGTTTGAGGGGGATTCCTTTTGGTGCAAAGATGCTCCTCACGAATATGAACAACTTGGTTCAAACGGATTTGCACGTGCTACTCCCTACAAAAAGAGACCATCTCGGGAAAAGGAGGGAGCAAAAGCAAAATGCGAAGAACACAAGCAAAACGGGGACACGATCAAGAAGTCGAAGCCACCATGGCTTACGGAGGTTACGGCCTCCGATTCCTCGCAACAAACTCAAGTTCTTACCAAGGTTGGTGAAATCAACCTAGGGATCTCATGAACTAGAGAGAGGGTAGAGAGAGTTGGGGCAAATGATTAGGGTTCAAGAGATGTGATGAGGGATACCCCTTCACCCCCTATTTATCGGGCTTTGGCTATTTCCCAAAGACCCCCTAGATACATGAGTGAACTACCTAGCCTAAGCATTGCAATCCAAGCTCCGGAAAATATCTCCCGCATTTTGAATGGACAGCCCCGCTTCCTGCCAGGAGTTGCCGTCACCTCGACGCAACCTCCAGGATTCCGCCACGTGCCATCCCCGCTTCCTCGGAAGCTCCGCCCGGGTTTTGAGGCCCAAACCCGCGAAACCCGCCACCGGTAGCTTTCGGCTCAACTACCGAACCCCGAGTTTTGAGGCCCAAACTCAGAAACCGTCCTCTAATGGTTTTGAGGCCCAAACAACCAAACCACTCGACTCATGCCGCCTCGTCCTCGCCCGGCCCAGCTCCGAGTCCCCTGAGCCTCCTGCTCGACTCGCTCGCTGACCGTCTTGACTTGGCCAACATGGTCTACCTCCATGTCTTGTCACGCTCGCCGGTGCCAAGTACTAGCCACCATAGCTAGTCCGCCGGCGCCCATGGTCCCTCAGTCCGAGCCCCGCTTCCGCCCTTCACCGCTCTCAGTCCATCGGCACGGCAAGCCTCTACTCGACCTTCTCCACGCCATTGACCACTGTCACTAGGCATAGTACCTGCACACCACAAGCCGATAGATAGGACACATTTGCTTTCGCAAACATTAGTAGTAAGCCACTCAAACTGAAACGCTCAAGTGTTGGACAATCACTCATCAAAAAATTGAACATACATGGGTACTTATCCACCATGCGTTCGCATGGGGGTTGAGCTGGATTTCGTGTTGTGGAAGCATTTCTTCAAAGCGACGATGTTCCTTGTTAACTCCGGCGGCGCGAGGTCGGTGGCGTCCTGCGGTGGGTGCGCGCTCAGCCTCCACTTCTCCAACTTGGCGTCCTATATGCCGGTGCGAGCGACTTCGTCGAACCGGGGGTGGCACTCGCAGTGGTTCTACATCCAGAACCACCCCGAGGCGCCGCTCCCAGTTTTCACAGGCCTGCACTTCGGGGAGGAGCCTCCCTGCTGGCATCACGGTCCGACCCCGTGCGAGCTCGCTAGGATACAGCCCTACCTCCAGAGCCCGACCGAGCTCCGGAACCATGGGCTGAACCTTGCGAGGGTCGTCGGTGTTGGCACAAATTATGACCATCTTTTACATAGCTAAAATGGTGCCACTAATCCAAGGATCAAGGATAAAACAAACATATCATGAGAATTCTTTATCAAATAACTAGTTCCACATGTCCATGAGTGTTTGAGTGCAGGAATGAACAAATGCAGCAAAGGAGAGCCATATGGGACCACCATGCTCTCTCCTCTCGACCATGATCCAAGAGAGGCATTCTAGAGTAGAATCCATCCATTGGATCACTCTGTGTTTCCTCTCAACGGCTCACAAGCGAAGCACGTGGATCCATGGACCCACACCAAGGAGATAAACGTGACAAAATACCTTAGGACCAACATCCAACACCCATGATGAGTGGGACCAGCACCAGGAAGCAGAGGAGGACCAGAACCCCCAAGGGGGGATTCGGCCGAACCTCAAGAAGGCCCAAATGGGTCCCACTCAGTCCCTGACTGGTGGGACCCCATCCAAGGAGGTAGGGGAGAGCCCACTGGCCATAGGGGCATTCGGCCGAATGCCCCCTAAGTCGGTTGGGCTCCCTCCAACCGCCATAGCTTCTCCCCACGTGTTGGATCACAACCATCCATTCCTTGGTCGGTTCCAAGGTCGGTTGGATCCAAGGGTGGAAAATGGAAGGCCCTGGATCGCTGACGTGGCGTCGGAGTAGCCCCTACTCCACCTCCTGCTATAAATAGAGGGTCACACCCCCCTCTCTAATCATGAAGAAGAAGCCTACAAGCTCTATTCCTTAGATTGTTCTAGGAGTTAGTCTAGAGTGGGAGTTAGAGTTGAGTCGAGCTGTGCTCGGGATTTCCGGAGTCGTCTTCTGGAGAGTCTGGTATAGCTCTTGTATCTTTCCTTCTTTGTAAGACTTTATCTTATTCAATATATATCTTTCTCTTTACTTTACTTAGTATTTACTTTGAGCATTTCTATACTAGATATAGTCCTGCTATATGCTTTTGCTCTTTAATAGCCTTCACACCCATAGTCTGTGATCCTTGTGACCTTTCCCGTATGCGATCATTGCGTGTCATAGGGTACTTTGGTTATTGATCATAGTCAAAGTAGTAAGTTGTGTGTAAGTGTGGTGCTTATACATCATCTTATCCTTGGTTATCGCTTGCTGCACGGATTGTTTGTGGTTGCTAGCAAGAGGTGACAACCTTGTCTAGTCTTTGTATTCCACCACGTGTTTATAGGCAAGTTCTTAAAAGGTAAGGCCCCCGTAAGAAGAGGGCGCGGTCCGGTAGGAGTTTTGTCCTCCTACTGATCTATCCCCTCGCCTAGCATACTTGTATTGAGGAGACAAACTATAGTGTCTAGACTAGTTATCTAGCTAAGTATATTGAAGTAGAGAGAAGTACATAGGAGTCCCTATTCTCTTCTCGTTGTCCTCCCACCTAGCTAGTCTCTGAGGTCCGTTCTAAGTATCCTTTATCGTAGATTCTTCATTCATCAACCCCTTCCTATCACTTTTATCATTTACCCCCCTATACTAGTTGGTACTAAGGTTGAGGTGCTCTCTAGGATCTCTCTCTAATTATCATTTCTAGCCAGCTTTCCCTTGGGATAATATAAATTACAATACCTCGGAATACTCCTTGGTGAAGTGCTACAGCGGTATAATCTGTGCGCTTGCGGAATTATCCAATAGTCAAAAGAAATACCAATAGTCGCGCAGTTCCTTCGGTGCCGGGTCCTCCCGCTCATGGTGCGGGGGCTCCCACTGAATGACATGGTGCCCGGAGCACCGCGCGAGGGGACTGCCATGGCAGCCGAAGAGTTAAGCTTCAACCACAACGTCACGATTATGAGGGGACTGTTGGGGAATACGTTTACCCCCGACGACATCGAGCGTTGCCCTCCGATGTGCCCGGATCCCGCGTCCGTCGATCTGGTGAGTACCGACAGCGTGGTGTTTATTTTCTCTTTTGCGTTGCCTTCTCTTGTCGGTAACGTCCCATGGGTCTTTGGTCTTTTCCCCGCAGGGGCCCCGCTCGTCGGTGCATCACGTGGCCGCCCCCCTTCCCGTTCTGCCAGCACAGTGGTCGGTGAACACGGAACGGAACACACGGCAGCGAGAGGATGCCGTCGAGAGGAAGAGGAGGAAGGCCGAAAGGACGCTGAGGCCCACGGAGCTGGAACAGCGGCGGGCGAGACATCGCCGCGCTGGCGAACCGGAGGAGTCCCCCACCGAGTCGAACGAAGGCAGTGGGGGCACCAGTGGGGACGACGACGATGATGATGGTGACGACGAGGACGGGCGTCCTCGACCTGAGGTGGTGCCAGCCTCACTGGCGACCAGAACGTTGCGCTACCCCGTGGGGGCTGCACCGGCAACTGGGGCGCTCCCGGTCAGGACGCTCGGTGCGCACCTGGCCCTAGGGGGTTCCGGGAGTGGTGTTGCTAGGGATGTCCCGGTGACTCCTCGTTCTGCCTCATACGATGGGGTCAAACTGAGCGGGAGTTCGGGCGCCGCCTGCCGCAGCGGGGTGGAGCCGAAGCGGAAACATATCTTCTCCGATGGGTGAGTTTGTTAGGCTTGATGCCTTCCTCTGCCCTGTCAGCAGGGAAAAGGTTGCCCGTGATTTGCAATGATCGTATTGAATGATTCAGGACCGCCGGCGGCTCTACATATGCGGGATGGAAGAGACTGCGACGGGGAGTGTCGTCTGCCGGGGGGGCAAACCGGCGCCTCCCCGGTTGTTGATCTGGCGAAAGCCGCCGAGACCGGAACCGGGGCTACCCCAACCAACTCCTCTATCGTTGGAGGGACACCACCAGCCCCTGCGAATGTCGGCCCTGAGGCTATTACGCCGCCTGCTCCCCGGTCGTGGTAATCGTCGACGAGTCCGGGGAGGAGGGCGGCCTAGGTGAGCCCATAGTTGTGGATGCCGAGGATACCCCACCGTCCGAGGCGCCGGAAGACACGGCGGCGGCGGCCGTGACGGGAATAGTCGACGGGGGCTGCGCCAACCTGGTGGATGCGGCTCCCGACATCGTCACCCGCCCTGCCTGAGGACAGGGTGGCTGGTGCGAGTGAGGAGGAGCCCCTGAGCAGACCCCTTCCTCCCAACATGCCAGCCCGAGACACCGCGGATCCCACGTCCTTCTCCGAAGGGGAGGTGGCGGCTGCCCGGGCATCGAAGGCCGTCTTCTCCCAGTCAAGCGCGACTTCGCTAGGCGAGACGGCCGAGGTTATGAGAGAGGATGCCCCCGGGGCCCTGTGTCGTCTCCGTCCTGACCGCCACGCCTTCGGGGACGGCGGCTAGCTCATCTGGGCTGACCAGGGGAATCTAGGGTCCCCTGTGTTCACGTTGGACGACCGGCGCGAGCTTCACCATTGGAATCGGGTGGCGGGTGCCCGTCAGGAGCTTGGCTTCCGAGTCACGCGGTACGTGGAGCAGATCCAGAGGGTTGTCACGTCGTTCTCCGAGGACTTCTCGCATCATGGCAATGTGAGTGATCGTTTTGTTCGCGGATGTTGTTTGTTTCTACTTGTCGAATTCCTGATTCCCTTCTTTGTGTAGATCCTGATGGCGACCAGCGTCGAGAAGTCAGAGTTCCTCCGTCGAGAGGCCAGCCGGTGGACTCCTGGGACGTGGACGCCCGTCGGGGAAGCCACCATGGCGGAGGACCTCGTAGCGGCTCGCCGCCGCGCAACGGAGCTGGAGGACCAGTGGAGCGCTTCGGAGTCGAGCGCGGTGGATGCCCAGGCGTTAGTGCTGCGGCCTGCCAGCGACGTCGCGCTAGTGGAGCAACAGTGGAACGCGGCCCATGCTGAAATGGAGGCGGTCCGCCAGTTGTTGGCGGATGAACACTCGGCACGTCAAGTTGAGATGGGACGCCTGACGGCCGAGCGCGACGCCGAAGCCGAGGGGCGGCATCGAGCTGTCTCGGCGCTGGATTCAATGGAGGAGGAGAGTAACACCATGCGGCGTCAGCGCGACGTCAACGGTCGAGAGCGCGACGACGTCGTGGCCCGCCTCAAGGACCTGTCTAACAGGGCGCGCGAACGGAGTGTCGACGCCGATCGGAGGATTCTGGAGTTCTCTGGCCGAGTCGATGAGCTGACAGCGGTCATCTCGCAGCTCCGTGCGATGGTCGACGTCCTGGAGGGGGATAATGCGGGTATGTTTCCTACGTCTGCCCGTCTGCCTTGGCATTGCGTGTCATTTGTTCAGATGTTGAGATCCGCTTTTTGTTGCTTCGGCGTTGCAAGCTGGCGCGCAGGAGGCACAGGCGTTGCGGGCGGCCGTGCTTGGGGTGTGCGATCTCTTCGGCGTGGTAGCCGTCGACAGTGGCCCGGCAGCGGCCAGAACCCGCGTCGGCCTGCTCTAGGAGCGGGGCCAAGCGCGGATACAGGAGGCCCTGCGCATCAGGGTCCACCGCACGATGGCCATCGCCGCCTACCTCTACGACGCGGTGACCCCTGCGCTCGTCAGCTTAGGGTACCCCCCAGACGCCCAGAGGACCTTCTCGACCGGATCGAGGCCGATGCGGAGGAGCCTGCAGCGATCCTGGCCGCCAAGCTTGACGATGATGTGTTCCCACTGCCGGAGGAGTGACCCTGTGTGGTTAGAGATAAGGGCCGAGGGCCCTTGTAACAAACATTTTAAGTTATCTTGTGATGTGCCCCCGGGAGGGCTTTAGACGACTTCGATAGCTCTTTGGTGAGCTCATTTTAAATTTGTTTGCTTGTTGGTTTTCGCATTTGCCTTTTGCTTGGGCTACTTGCCCGACTTTTCCTCGGAGGAGCTTTGATCTGTTCGGGTGTGAGGTCGGGTGGAGATACTTGGCTCCGGGGAGCCAGAGTATTTCGCGGTCCTTTGGCACGTCGCCTCGGTGGGGGAGATCGGGCTTTCGCCTAGCGGGTTCAGCAAAGCGATTTTGAGCGAAAACGTTTTTGGAGTGAAAGACAGGGGGTTACCCCCTTCCCATCCCCCGAGCAAGGTGTGTTCTGGCACGCGCCGAGAGAGCAGCTTGCTAAGCGGTCGGTCCGAGAGTTCTCGCGTTTTTATTCCTCAATTTTTTTTCTCTTAAGAAAAGATTACATGCGTATGTACATGGTGATAGGTATACTAGAAAATAATAGAAAAGTGACATAGCTCTTGGTGTCGTGGGCGTCCAAGCTCCTCGCGCTTTAGGGGTCGACGTCCATCTTGTCAGCGGCTTTGATCGCCACCACCAGCTCCTCGCCACACACCTCGGCCATGGCGTTCTCGCAGCAGTCCACCTCGCATTGGTACGCTATCTTGACGTCGGAGGAAACTGTGATGATGTTGTACGGCCCCGACATCTTGAGCTTGAGGTAAGTGTAGTTGGGAACAGCCATGAATTCCGCATAGCACGGCTTCCCCAACAGTGCGTGGTAAGTCCCTCGGTAAGCCGCGACCTCGAAGGTGAGATACTCGGTCCGGAAGTTGTCCGACTCCCCGTACGTGACGGGCAGGACGATCTGCCCCAGGGGTACCGTTTGTCTCCCGGGGATGATTTGCTGGAAGGGAGCCCCCGAGGATCGAAACTTCTCCCTACGTAGACCGAGGGCCTCGAAGGCATTGTAGTACATGATGTTGAGGTTGCTGCCCCCGTCCATCAGTACTTTGGTGAAGCGCACGCTCCCCATGATCGCGTCCACGACGAGTGGATAACGACCTGGGTGAGGAATGTGGCTCGGATGGTCATTCCGACCGAACGTGATGTCGGGCTCCGACCAGTCGAGGAAGGCCGAAGTTGCTGGGGTGACAGCGAAGACCTCGCACCGCTCCTTCTTCTGCCGACGCTTGTAGCTGTAGGCCTCTGGGCCTCCGAAGATCATGAGGCACTTGTTGACGTGGGGGTAGGAGTCTTCGCGACCCCCGTCCCCGTCCTAGCCTTCTGATTCCTTCGGGTCGTCCTTGTTAGGGACAGCCTTGAAGTATCTGGCCATCATGTCACACTGCTGGAGAGTGTCCTTGACCGGCCCATTGTGATACGGGCACGACTTTGTGAGCATGTCATCGAACTTGCCCACCTTCTTCCCGCCCTGGGGACGGAGAGGCTTGCGGTCTGCCGCGACGACGCGGTTGTCGCCGCCGCACGCTGCGGCTTGCCCTTCTTCTTATTCCTGTCCTGGGCGTGGTTCGAGCCGCCTTCACCGGCGGTCTCCACTTCCTTGCCCTTTCCCTTGTCGGGGTGGAATATTGCACCGACCGCCTCTTCTCCCGACGCGTAGCTTGTGGCGATGTCGAGGAGTCATTCGGTGGTGCGAGGGTTGTTGCGGCCCAGCTCGTGGACCAACTTTTTGCAGGTCATGGCTGCGAGGAAGGCCCCAACCATGTCTGTATCAGCCGCCATTGGGAGCCTTGTGCCCTGCTGAGAGAAGCGACGTATGTACTCCTGGAGGGACTCGTCCGCCTTCTGTCTGTAGTTGCGGAGGTCCCAGGGCTTGCCTAGGCATGTGTAGGTGCCATGGAAATTCCCGACAAAGGCCTCTCGCAGAGATTCCCACCCGTCGATGGTGTTGGGTGGCAGATGCTCGAGCCACGTGTGGGTTGTGTCCGAAAGATGAAGGGGTAAGTTGCGGATGATGAAGTCGTCATCGTCCGCGCCGCCGGCCTGACAAGTGAGGCGGTAGTCTTCGAGCCAGAGCCCGAGGTTCGTTTCCTCGGAGTACCGGACGACATTGGTTGGTTGTCGAAAAGGGTGCGAGAACGATGCGCATCGGATGTGGCGAATGAACGCCAAGGGGCCCGGTGGTTCCGGCGTGGGAGGCCGGTCTTCATCGCTGTCATATCGGCCGCCACGTCGGACATGGTAGCCTCGGCTTGCGCCGTCCTGCTTGGCATGCTTGCGCGCGTTGAGCGTGTCGCGCAAGTCGCGCTTTTCGCCTACGCGGGCGTGCATAGTAGGACGCCGGTGTTCGGCCGGTGCGGGATCCAGATGGACCGACCCCTCGCGGTCGCCAGGGGCTGCGCCAGCTGGGTGGCCGGCGCTGAGCCCACGCCTCCGCAACGCGGAGCTCTCGGCCTGTTGTTCCGCAGCCCGCTCCAGAAGGGTCTTCCGCTCGTCGTGAGCAAGCTTGCCATCGGGAGCATCTGGGATCGGAAGGTTGCGGAGCAATATCCTTGCTGTCGCGATGTTCTGGCTTGCCCGCGTGAACTGCGGTGTGCCATGTTCATCGTTGATGATGCGGTGGTGTACCGCCCGGGCCTCCCTACGAGTGCGAGGCTCCACGGGATCCCTGGCGGCTTCGCGCTTGAGCTTTTCACGCTCGAACATCACCTTTCGTTGACGCTCCGCGAGCTGTTGCTCTATGTCGTGGAGTTCGCGGAGTTGTTGCTGCCAGGCCTCCAAAGACCGCGGGTCAGGGCTCGGTTGGGGTACTGGCACACCCGTCTGACGGACGGGCGTGTGGCTTTCGTCGTCGTTGTTTTCCCCTTCTTCGATGAGGGTGGGGTCGACGATGGTTGCGGGTGGAGGTGCGTCGCACATGAAGCACTCATGGGCATGGTCCTCATTGGGATCGCTCGAGTCGGAGTCGAGCAGATAATCGTTGGCTTGGAGGAAGCTGTAAAGCGCCTCCTAATCCTCCAGACCGTCGAAGTCCAGGGGGTCCCAGGGATCAGTGCTCCCACAGCTTGAGCCGGTGTAAGGTGTGGCCTCGGAGCTCGTAAGGAGATCGGAGGTGGAGCGAGAGTGGTGGGACACGAGCCCTATTCGTCTCCCTTCCGTGGGGTCAGCATGGAACCACGCGGCGACATTCCTCATGCCAAAAGGTTGCGCCTCGGAGACGGGCATTTTGACGCGCCCAGGGGAGAGCGGCTGCCCTCCCACGAGTTGCGACGTCACGTTAGCGAACGCGAAGTAGAAGTCGCGCAGAGACTCCTGACTTGGTTGGGGTCCCTGGAGAGTGTCGAGCTGGCGCTCGAGCGGAAAATGATCGGCCCGCAGGGCGACAACCTGGCGAGCGGCTTGTTCCCCGGAGGGAGAAAGATGGAGGTGGGCCATGGATGCAGTGATGGCGTCCATGGCTACCTCAGAGGGTGCCGTAGGGTGACGGAGAGCCAGGTCAGCCCCCCTGCCCGTGGCACTGGAAGTCCAGGCTACCAAAACGAACAATGGAGCCCGGAGCGAAATCAACGTGGCGATCATCCATCCAAAACTCGAAAATACGGGTGACACACAATGGTCCCCTACCTGGCGCGCCAACTATCGGTGTCTAAAATGGCGGGGTCTAGACGGCCAACGAGTAAATTTCTAAGCGTGTCGGAGTTCGGATGGTTACGCTCGGAGAACACAGAGGTTTATACTAGTTCAGGCACGAACGCCCTATGTCCAGTGTGTTGTGGGGTCATATTACCGAGCGTGGAGAGCTCGTGGAGGGGAGCTACAAGCTTTGGTGAGAGAGGGAAGCGCCTTCCTAGGTCTCGTGTGTATGAGGTTCTTGGTTCTAGTGTGTGCTCGCGTGTGTGCGAGTTTGAGTGTGTGTGAATGAATGTTGGGATGTCGAGAGAGCTAGATTGGGGGTCCATTCCCTCCCTTTATACGTAGGGAGAGATGGAGGAGTACAGTAGAGAGAGGGGGAGTGATTGTGGGCCCAACTTGGGCTGCTACCGAGGGAGGGCTTTGTCTTCATCCTGTCTTCCTTCCTAAGAAAGATTGCGCCAGTAGACACATGTCTGAGTCCTGTTCGTCCTTGTTGTGCTGTAGCCATGCACCTTGTGACCGGGAACCCTGCTGTCCCCTTTTCTGGGCATGGGCGGAGGCTATCGCACAGGGCCAGGCACCCCCGCGTTCCGTCGTACAGGGCTGATGGCGCCCTAATCCCTGTTGGGGTGTCCGTCGGAGACATGGCGTGGATGTAACGCGTAGAAGTCGTCGGTTAGGCAATACAAGACCTTGTACCGCAGGGTGAACAGAGGTCGGCATGGCTACTCATGCCTTAAGCCCCATGCCTGAGGACGGAGGAGACTGTGGACCTTTTGACTATATGGGCTAGGGCACCCTAGGCTGTGGATGGCGGTGAGATCTCCGAGGGCGAGGGATGTCACAGATGACGTTTGCTGGGCTCGAACGGGGCGGAAGAGCCCCCGAGGGTAGATGACATCACGGGCGTCGCCACCTTGGCTCGGGCGAGGCGAAAGAGACCCCGAGGGTTGACGACGTCACGGTTGATGCCACCTTGGCTCGGGCGGGGCAGAGGAGCCTCCGAGGGTTGATGACGTCTCGGATGACGTCACCTTGGCTCGGGCGAGGCGGAGGAGCCCCTGACGGTTGATGACGTCTCGGATGACGTCACCTTGGCTCGGGCGAGGCGGAGGAGACACCGAGGGTTGATGACATCTCGGATGACGCCACCTTGGCTCGGGCGAGGCGGAAGAGCCCCTGATGGTGATTTTGTTTTTGTGGACTCTGGAAAATTGGGTACCCTATTTGTAGGTATCCGATAGATAGTTAATGTAGTTGTACTTCTCAAAGTAGATGAAGTTATCTAATCCTGTCTAGTCTTTCCAAATCCTGCTGAACTCAAATAGACAACAAAGCTCGTGGAATAGATTAACCGTTAGCGGTAAACCATTTATTCCTTGTTTGTCGAGAGCCTTGCAGAATTCTTCTATTCAATATATTTTTAGATTTTCAATTTTATATGCAAATGACTAATGCAATATTTTTTTTATGCCTCCACAGTAAGTAGTTGGAAGACTTATTCACATGGGGCTTAAAGGTTTTTCTTTTTGTAATGCAATGTAGTGCAATAAAATAGATATGCTATGATTAAGATGATTATGCACTAGATTAGACTAAGGATGATATATATAAATAGTACTAAACATATTTATGGAAAATAAATATGCTAGAGTGCAACTAATGCAATGCAGAGGAAAATAAATATGTAGATATCTTACCGAGTTTACCTTCCGGCTAAGGTTCGGAGATTTAGGTCCATTGAACCGGACCTCTCTTCTAGTTCAAATGTCTTAAGGAGCATGGTCCACTTCTGATGAATAATTAGATGTTTGCTCTTCTTGTGTTGGTGTTTCCGATGAAGTCTCTTTCCTCTTCCATACTTCCTTAGTCTCAGGTTCTACTTCTCCTTTACTCTGTAGAAGGTGATACATCCTCTCTTGGTGGTACGACTTCTTTCTCTGGAGAACTCTTATCTTTATTATTACGAACACATGGTGGCTTTTACCCATGATGTTCAGTTTTATGATGAGTGTTTGATCAACACTTCAGTGTTTCAGTTTGAGTGGCTTACTTCTAATCCTTGCAAAAGCAAGTGTGTTGTCTATCGGCTTATGGTGTGCAGGTACTATGCCTAGTGACAGTGGTCAATGGTGTGGAGAAGGTCGAGTAGAGGCTTGCCGTGCCGATGGACTATGAGCGGTGAAGGGCGGAAGCGGGGCTCGGACTGAGGGACCATGGGCGCCGGCGGACTAGGTGTGGTGGCTAGTACTTGGCATCGGCGAGTGCGAGAAGACATGGAGGTAGAACGAGTTAACCGAGTCAAGACGGCGGACGAGCGGGTTGAGCGGAGGCTCATGGGACTCGGAGTCCGACCGGGCGAGGACAAGGTGGCTCGAGTCGAGCGGTTTGGTAGTTTGGGCCTCAAAACCATCCGAGGATGGTTTCCGAGTTTGGGCCTCAAAACTCAGGGTTCGGTAGTTGACCTGAAAGCTACCGGTGGTGGGTTTCGCGGGTTTGGGCCTCAAAACCCGGGCGGAGCTTCCGAGGAAGCGGGGATGGCACATGGCAGAATCCTGGAGGTTGCGTCAAGGCGACGGCAACTCCTGGCATGAAGCGGGGCCGTCCATTCAAAATGCGGGAGATATTTTCCAGAGCTTGGACTGCAATGATTAGGCTAGGTAGTTCACTCAATGTATCTAGGGGGTCTTTGGGAAATAGCCAAAGCCCGATAAGTAGGGGGTGAAGGGTATCCCTCATCCTACCTCTTGAACCCTAATCATTTGCCCCAACTCTCTCTCTCTAACCTCTCTCTAGGTCATGAGGTCCCTAGGTTGATCTCTCCAACCTTTCTAAGGATTTGCACTTTGTTTTCAGTGGGAATCGGAGGCCTTACGTAAGCCATGGTGGCGTTGATTTCGTGATCGAGTCACCGGTTTGCTTGTGTTCTTCGCGTTTTGCTTTTTGGTCACCTTTGATCCCGAGTTGAGATCTTTTTCTATGGAGTAGTTCTTGCAATTCCGTTTGAACCAAGATGATTGTAATCGTGAGGAGCATCTTTGCACCAAAGGAATTCTCCTCAAACCTCACGAGTACGTGGATCGGGCGATTTCTTTGCGGTGTTCTTCGTTCTTGAGTTTTCCCCAAATTTTCTTCTCTTCCCGTTGATCTAAACCAAATTGAGCGATGATTTCTTCGGTATAGGTCCCCAACTGCACTAGGATCATGGATACAAAGTTTGGTTGCAATTGGTGATCATCTGGTTAGGTTTTGGGAAGATTTGGCGGAGAGAAAATCGAGTTTCGCGTTTTCTGCGCGCTGTTCGTGAGCGTCAGACGCTCTGTTAGTTTGCGTCGGACGCTAGGGCTCACCCAAGCCAGCATCTGTCGCCTCGCTTGTCGGCGTCTTTCGGTTTTGG
The DNA here is from genome assembly GCA_022036555.1 of Microstegium vimineum. Taxonomy (NCBI): domain Eukaryota; kingdom Viridiplantae; phylum Streptophyta; class Magnoliopsida; order Poales; family Poaceae; genus Microstegium; species Microstegium vimineum. The sequence goes on along the minus strand of CM039124.1, from coordinate 24,730,655 downwards.
CGTCGGACGCTCTTCAGAGTCCGTTGCTCAGCGTCCGTCGTGCCTTGTGCGCTGTGCAGTTCTGTCTTGCTCTCGGGTAGGCCGACAGGCGCTTGTCCAAGCGTCCGTCGCCTCAGCAGTTCTCAGTTTCTGTTAGGCTCTCTGGAAGGCCGACAGACGCTCGCCTAAGTGTCCGTCGCCAGCGTCTGACGCCCTGCCCTGGAGCGTCCGTCGCGCTGTCTTCCAGCGTCCGTTGCCCTGTTGTCCAGCGTCTGTCGCCCGCTTTTTGGCTATTTTGCTTGGGGTTCATGCCTCTTTCCCATAGGGGTTGAGAACTCAATCTTGGGGTTTCCGGTGAGTTTTTCTCCACTGTCGGTGAGCACTCAGCAACTGGGTTTGGTTTTTGGGAAGAGTGGCCCGAATATTTCGAGAGAAATTTGAGGCTGCCATTCACCCCCCCCCCCTCTGGTCGCCGTTCTCGGTCCTTCAATTATTGAATCAATCTTCATATCTTGTTAATTCTTCCAGATAGTCTGTCCATCCATCCTTGGTGGCTTGTTTCTTCTCTTCAAGAAATTGGAAGTGGATCTCTCATGATTTCATGGAGTTGATTGCACTAGTGGTGTTGAGGAAAGATCTTCCTCGAATGAAGTGGACTTCATCTTCATCTCCAATATCTTGAACCATGAAGTTGGTGAGAACATAGTGATCTATCATGTTGACCATAACATCTTTTGCTATTCCTTCTCAGACATTATGTTGATGCTTGATCCATTATCATAGAATATCTTGTAGAATGTACTTTCCTTGATCTTGCAATCAATGGTAGGTACTCCTGGATCATCTAGCTTAGTAAGGTAATGGTGATAGAAGGAGGTGATCAAACCCTAAATCGATAGTGTTGATCATCCACACAGAGTCTTCTCTTGGTTGTTGAGATTTATTCTTCCTCTTCTATTGTTGATGTTGTTCTTCCTTGTAGCTATAGTTGTATCCTCGTAGGTGTATGATGTCTGAGGATGAATAGGAACCTTGAGTGTAGGCTTCTTGGAAGTGAACTTCTCCTTCCCATCCTTGATTGTGAAACATATCTTGGCACTCCACCTGTTTCTTCAACCTCAAAGTCTGCCGATACAAACGAGTGTCCAACTCCTATGAAACTATCTTCAAGAACTCCCTTGGGATAGCATAGTGTCTGATCTGCAAGTTGGCATGATGTTGACACTTGCTCCAAGGTCACAGACCACTTCTTCAAAAGTGTAAGCTCCAATGGAGATTGGAATGACAGGTCTCCCGGGATCTCCTTTCTTCATTGGTAGGGTGTCATCCACCCATGCTCTTGATGGCATGGTGAAGAAGTGTCCTTTGTCATTGAAGAATGATGGCATCGTAACCCTCATGGAAGCTTCCCCTGATCAACTGGTTGTGCATTAACGGCTTGTCTTGTTGTTCCACTCCTCTCTCATCCTTGTTCTTCTGATCTTGAAATTTTTGTTGATCTTGTCTTGAAGTTTTGTTCACCCTCTTCGATGGATTGAGTGGCTTGATTGTAGATGTCTTCTTCTTTCTCCATGGAATTCATCATGATGAATTAGCTGCATCTCCCTTGTGAAAATTGTTGAAGTTCATGTATCTCTCTTCATCTTTAGTGTGAGTTCATCTTAGGACTTCCCAATTTGATATTGAAAGTTTTCCTATAGGGGTTAGTCCAAAAAAATATCCAATATCTACTCTAGTATACTATCGGTCCAAAAATCAACCTGGACTCCATGTCTAATTTGATTTAGGAAGACATTTTAATCTAAGCACCACGCTTAATTTAAAATCCTTTAAAAGTAATATCCAAATACCTTTTGATTTAAACTAAGAACCATGCATAATTTAAAAGATATATGGAAATTCTTCAAAACCTGATCATATACTATATCAAACAAAGGTAGCTTGAAAGTATTATAGAGATTTACTGAAGTGATGATGAAAGAGCAAGATTAGCAATTTAGTAGTTTGAGCATGCCTTAAAGGTAGGTACAAATAAGATGATGTAGCAACATGGCAAAAGGTATTTTATGGTGGGTTATCCCCCAAGCTTGAATTTTGCAAAAATCAAGATTGGATGAATGAATTCAATGTTGCATAATAATTGGTTCGACATACCTTATGCTTGTCATTCCTTCATTCTTTCTGCTCTATACCTGGAAAGGTTAGTGACAAAAATACTCAAAGTAATATAATCATATAATTTTATGCTCAATTTACAAGGGTAGGCAATATAAAGGTGAACACTTATGTTACGATCTGAGAGGTGCTTGTTTTAGGACACTAAGCTTGTCCTGAGGAAACCTTTTTAATATGTGTTTTTAGCGACATGGTTTCCCTACTATTACCTATCTCAAGATTTACACAATGAGATCTACAAAATTTATGATAAACATATGCATCGACAACCACCCTTTTAAAGATTTTGTAAACAGAAAGTGTGAGGGTGTTGAAGATGTCATGTGTGGTAACGATAAAGAGACCAATGGGTATGGGAGATTTCTCATATGAGCATGGGTTTAGTAAGATAGTTATGGAATAGATTCCATGCTCATTGATATCATCTTCCTCTCCAATCTCTATGGTTAATTCTAGATGGATGTTTAAAATTCCACTTGGATTGGTGAGTCTCGAATTGGTCTTGTTTGGGGCCTCCTCTATACTTGGATGATTCATATTTTCAACTGGATTTAACACTAAACCAAGGCTAGAGAAAGATTGCTCCCAAACCATGGCTATACAAGCAAGGCGAAGCTCATAGCCATTTATAAGAATGAGGGGGTGAAGAAGTTGGAGTCTCCAACAAGTTGCCCTTTGGAGTAAAATATTTATGAATGTGGTAAGGTGAAAATGGTAAGGTGAGAAAGATGGTAAAAAGGAAAAAGATAAAAGATAAACAAATTACCATAGTTCGAAACTAGCACAACTACCGTTCCCCGGCAATGGCGCCAGAAAGCTTGTTGGTATTTCTTAACGCAAACAGATAAATCTGCAAGCGCATGGATACCGCTGTAGCTTTCACCCGTGAGTATTCCAAGGGTATCGATTTCCACGGGGAACGCGAAGTGAACTTGTTAAGAACTAAGAATGTCCAAGGATAGATAAGATAGAATATTTTAGTAGTAGATAAGATAAATGGATAGAGAATGATAAATAGGTAAATAATGATAACTAGGTCAAGAGAGATTTTAGAGTTTTCTAAGGGGTTTATCTAATCAAAGGTCCACGATACTCTACCTACTTTGGAGCAACAGTACCTTCCCGACTCTCGAATAAGACTGGGAAAAAGGTAGTTAGGGGAGGCTGCCAAAAGCTCTACGAAAACGCCAACCCGAACATGGTGGACTACAAAGGCCTTACAAAGTTGTCACCTCTGGGGCTACCACAACTATCCGTAGGATTGGGCGCAAACTCAGGTAAACTCTAGTCTAGACACCACGTCTACACTATCGCTTGCTACTCTAATCCCATATGAAAACTAGAGCACTCAATACGAGCGGAGATCCAGTAAATAGAATAAAGTAAGAACTCAAATAAGATACTTAGAAATAATACATGAAGAACCTAGAGATTACTAGAACCAGATGCTGCAAAGGTACAATGTTGAGGAAGATCCGACAGATCCGGCTCCTCCTAGCTCTCTCCTCCTCTCTCTCACCTCTAATTACAACTAGATGAACTAGAACCAGAAGAACTAGATCTAGACAACTAGAAGGATGTCTCTCCTTCTCTACATCTAATTGAAACCCTAGCTTTTGCTCTGGAGAAGAATAATGAGATGAGATGATCCTCAGGGGGTCAGGGGCCTTGCTTATATAGCCTCCTCAAATGAATGTCGGTCGTTGGATCAAACCGACCTTAGGCAAAGGGTTTAGATTGATGCTCAAAGGCGGTGGAGCACGATCCGCGAAGTTGATGTTGATTGGCCATAGGAGTAGGGCAGGTGCCCTAGGGGCTAGGGCGGGCGCCCTGGCTCCGAGCCTGATTCTCTTCCCGTTCGTTCTCATGTTTTCTGGAACCCTCTAGATTACAAAAAATTGCTTGGTTGATAATTATCTCTATGTAAACATGACATGTGTGTCTTTCCTTAGTATTTCCCGATAACCCCCTGCAGAAACAGACATTCACCAAAACTTGTGGAATTCTGTTAGTAGAAACCCTAATTCTAGCTATTGGTTTCATTTAGATCATTTTCCTTGTTTAGTTGATAGTTAAAATTGGTACTTAAGGACCGTCAACAGTCGGCAATGGCGCAACGAAACGCAGTGCACGAGCGCCGAGCAGAGCCGCAGAGGGAGTCCAGATCGCTTTCAAATTGCAATTGCAAGTTGCATCGGTTGATCTGTTCAACATGGCACCAAAGAAGAAGAGTAGATATGTGATGCAAGGTAATTTATATTTCATAAGTTAGAATTCAATGGGACAGAGGGAGTAGATATGTGATGCAAGTTGCCTTTTTGTCTTGTGATTTTTTATACATATTTGAAGACACTTTTTTCCAAAGCATTTACCATTAGCAACTCCAACCTAGCTGTGCCAGTAGATGGTGTTGCTGGACAACAAGAAGAGGAAGAGGATGTGGGCATTGAGTTGGTTCCAGTGGGTATTCAAGAGGCAGAGAATGAAGAGGACATTCATGTTGATGATCAAGCCAATGTTGATGATCAGGCCGTTGTTGATGATCAGGCCACTACTGGTGATCCGAATCCGATAGCTAGCCAAGGGGAAGGGGTCGGCTTATTGAAGTGATGAGCTTAGACCACATTGAGCCTGATCCAGGGCTTCAGATTCCAATTGATGATTTTCATCCCAACATGAGAGATGAAGTTAGATTGGCTTATGTGGCAAGGGGTCCTATTCGACCAGTTGGTCATGATTATCCAAAAGACCATTTTGATAGAAAATTTTGTGAAACATGGTACACAAAACATCCTTGGCTGGAATATAGTGTGCAGAAAGATGTAGCTTATTGCTTCTATTGCTTTCTTTTTAGGAAAGATCATGTGGATGACAAATTTGGTCATACTACCTTCACTAAAGAGGGCTATAATACTTGGAAGAATGCATACAAAGGACTTCCTCTTCATGTTGGTGGTTCTCAGAGTATGCACAATCAAGCAAGGACATCATATGAAGATTTCAAAAATCAAAGGTCAAGTCTTAAACATAAGGTTACAACCTATAGCAAAGAATCACTAGTGAAGTATGAAACCCGTTTGGGAACATCTTTGGGAATTGTTAGTTATCTTACACTCCAAGGTGAGCCATTCCGTGGACATGATGAATCTGTTAGTTCCATGAATAAGGGTAATTTTCTAGAGATGCTTGATTGGTACAAAGAAAGGAACGAAGAAGTAAAGATTGCATTTGATGAGTTATGTCCAAAAAATGCCCAAATGACTTCTCCAACAATTCAAAAAGAGATTGCAAATGAATTAGCAGAGGGGGTTAGTAGAGCAATAAAGAAAGAGATGGGTGATGGCCTCTTTTCTGTCCTTATTGATGAATCTCGTGACATATCAATCCAAGAACAAATGGCTATTGTTGTGAGGTAATTACTTAACTATTTCCATTATGTTAAGAGAATTTGCATTGCTCTATTTAAGCTAAACTATTTACCCCATTTCTCAATAGGTATATAAACAAGGGACAAGTCATTGAAAGATTTTTGGGTATCAAGCATGTCAAAGAAACAACAGCAGAAGCACTAAAGAAAGCATTGGTTGAGATGCTTCATAAGCATGGTCTACTTATTGCAAAATTACGAGGGCAAGGGTATGATGGGGCTTCTAATATGAGAGGATAATTTAATGGGCTTCAAAAGCTGATCCGTGATGAAAACCCGTATGCCTTCTATATGCATTGTTTTGCTCGTCGGTTGCAGTTGGTGGTTGTTGTTGTCTCAAGATGTTGTTCTTCTATTCAGGATTTCTTTGAATATGTGACCTTGATTGTGAACTCTGTTGGCTCATCATGTAAGAGGAAGGACATATTGGTTGATCAACAACGTAGAAATATATTGGCTAAGTTACAGAGTGGAGAGATATTATCAAGAAGAGGGAAGAATCAAGAAACATCATTGTCCAGACCGGGAGATACAAGATGGGGCTCTCATTATATGACTTTAGCACGTATTGAATCTATGTGGGATGCAGTCATAAAAGTGCTAGAAATTGTGCACGAGAATGAGCGTAATCCATCTAGAGCAGGAGGATTGGTGCATTTGATGGAGTCATTTAGCTTTGTGTTCATTATGAAGTTGATGCTGAAAATCCTTCGTATTACAAATGATTTGTCACTTCTATTACAGAGGAAGGATCAAAATATTGTTCAAGCCATGTCATTAGTTACGGATGTGAAATCATGCTTGGTGAACTTGAGGGAACATGGTTGGGAACCACTATTTGAGGATGCCAAAACCTTTTGCAATAAAAATGAAATCCCACTGCCAACAATGGACGAACCTGTACCAAGATGGGGTCGGTCAAGAAAAGGGGGGAGAAATAACATCACCGCGGAACATTTTTTTCGTGTTGATACATTCTATGCAGCTATAGATGCTATCACCATAGAGCTAGATCATCGTTTTAATGACATGGCTTCAGACTTGCTTCTTGGCTTTGCTTGTTTGGACCCAAGAGACTCATTTGTCAAATTTGATGTGGATAGAATTGCTAAGCTTGCTGAAATCTATGATGCAGATTTCTCCGATGATGATCGTAATTGTATAAGAACAGACCTCGAATTATTCATCAACCACATGAGAAGGTATGATGAATTTAGAGTTTGTTATGATCTTGCAAGCCTGGGTAAAAAGATGTTTGAAATGGAAAGAAATATTATGTTCCCTTGAGTTTGTCATATTATTGAGTTGGGGTTGCTACTGTCAGTGGCGACAACATCAACTGAGAGGGTCTTCTCAGTTATGAAGATTATTAAGACCGAGTTACGCAATAAGATGGGTGATGCTTGGCTTAATGATCTTATGGTGTGCTATATTGAGCGAGGTTTATTCAAGGGACTTGATCTTGCTGAAATTAAGACAGAATTTGAAAAGAAAAATAGAAGAATGCTTTTGCCAACATCTGTACCCAAATAAAACTTTATTATAGGTATGTATAAAGAATCTTCATTTAGTGAGGTATTTTAAGTACCAATGCTTTACTTTTGGATTTCTATTATATTTGATCATCACAAAGTAATATATATATATATATATATATATATATATATATATAATGTTCTAGGTGTGTATGTATAGTTGACCAATTGCCTCTATAAACCCGCCACACCTGAAAATAATTCTTGTCTCTGCCACTACACAAGATCATATGAGAGTGGCATGTGTGCGTAATCATAATATGAGTAATTGTTAAAAGCTATCATTATTGAAGAGATTGACTTAGAGCTAATAACTGAATTATACCATTTGCGGGTGCTACCTTGAGTGTCGAGTGTATGATATAGACATCCATGATGGCGCTGAGCATGAACACGTGACGCAACCTGGTATGCGCTTCACGAAATCAAACTTCCCATTTCCTACGATTTGCGGGTGCCATAATAAGTACCTAAGTGTCAAGTGTTTGATAGAGACATCCATGATGGCGCAAAGCATGAACATGTGGCGCAACCTCAGTGCTCAACGGGCTCAAGCTTCCCATGAAGGACAGGGTATTTCGGTTATAAAAAAATTCAGGTCGAATAATTAGGAAATGAGGTATTAGCAATTACTTCCGATTTTGGCCTGAAAAGGCATTATCTGAAATTTTGAATACCCGATAATTCTGGTTTGGGTTTTATCAATAAAGCTGAAATTGACAAAACCAACCATTTTGGGAGAATTCTAGTAGCATTTAAAGCAACAATCAGTGGTCATTCAAATCACATCATGTCTTCTTATCAATTAACAATAGATCAACTATCAAGTTAGCATAACTCTACAATAATTCATACCAAATAATAAATTTATATTGCAGTGAATCCTTTCATATCTTCAAATCTATATCTATACCTAATAATAAAGAGACAAAATTTCTCCCCTCTATTTTTTGTCTACCCCCTAACTACCGGACAAAGTATGTAATCTGATTCCTACACATATTGAGTTTTATTGAAACACACGTGCACATTTATTCTATTCTTAAATGTATTGAATTTCGTTGTAACACACAAGCACATTTGCTAGATAGAAATAAAAAAGCAAATATTTGAGATGTTACGGGTAGTTCAAGTACCGATCGAGCAACATTACCTAGATTACCTAAACTAAATTCAGGTTTACAATTACTATTTGAAATTGTGATAGTGTATTATGATTTAGGTACTTCTAATCTGAATTCAGGTCATTCCGGTTCAAGAATTGGGTATCGGATTTCTGAAATAAAATTCTTCACTGTCTATGTAAACGCTTGGAGCCCAACGGTTCAACGACTTTGAACCAATTAAATCATGGAGCGAGATCTTCAAGGTTCGATGTCCAGCTCAATGATCCTGGGCACAAATTAATGAGAGTGAAGTCCATCATCAGTTCCTAAACATGTAGCGTTGTGTCGTCTTAGTGCTTAAACTTACAAATTGACCGTTCAGGACCTCAAACTTATTCATGTGTGCCATCTTGGTCTCTAAATCTGTTCGACTATGTCATTATGGTCCCTAAACTTGCAAATCACACTTTAGGTCATCAAAGTTATTCAATTATGTCATCCCGGTCTCAAAATTTGGTTTTGAGTCTCATCTAGATTCAAATAGGGTGATTTAAAAAAATTTATATCAAAAATAATTCATAAAATTTTTATATGAAGTCAAATGAAGACAAACTTTATATCAAAATTATAGCCCTCGATGCGATCTATAACTTTGTAGTTAATTGTTTTTTGAAATAAAACTATTTTTGGTCCAAAATATTATTGAATGTTTATAGATTTTAAAATTTTAAATACAAAATTAGCAAAAAATCTTGGATATTGATAGTTCTCAGTGCATACATCTTTCTAGTTGAGAAGTTTCTCATTTAACATTTAGTACCCGAAAATTTAATTTTTAATTAAAATTTTTAAATTTTATAAACGTACAATAATATTTTTGAACCCTAAACAATTTTAATTGAAAAATATTTGAACTACAAAACTGTAGATCACGGCGAGGGCTATAATTTTAATAAAAGTTTGTCTTGATTTACATTTTTATGAAAATTATGAATTATTTTTTCATATAAAGTTTTTAAATCGTCTTTTAAACGAGTCTACACTACTAATTCACCGTCTTTTCTTTTTTAGGTCTATCCAAAAATAAACCCTCGCTGAGGAGTCTATTATCCATTCATCCAGAAAAGTATACCCAGAAAACAAACCTCTTCAAAATCTATCGTCCTGATTTATTCTTAGTCTTCTCTCTCCCTACTCACTCAAATCGGACTGTGCAGATAGCGTGTATCATCTCCCGCACCCCTACTCCCGCAGTCCCGCAAGTCGCCTCTCTATGCGCGATCGGCGAAATCCCCGCAATCCGCCTCCCGCACGCACATGCACGCATCCATCGCCAAGATTCTCGCGCCGCCTCCCGCACGCACCCGCTCGACGCCGCCTACCGCGCACGCGGAAGCAGGACTGCCGATCACCGCGCCGTCACAGAGGGAGGAGGAGAGCCGCCGCCGAGCTCCGCGCCGGTGGAGAGCCGCACCGGTGGGGAGTCACCGCCGCGCCCCGCGCGAGGAGCTTCTCTGCCCGCGCGAGGAGGCGCCGGGCCACTCCGCGAGGAGATGCCGGTGGGGAGTCGCAGAAGGAGGTGCCCCCGCGGCGGACGAAGCCGAGCCGCCGCGCCTGGATCAAGAGCATGCGGACGCAGACGCGGAGCTGTCCTCGGCCGCCCTGCGGTGGTGCTCTCCGCCGCCGCGCGAGGTGCCGTGTCACGATCCTTCACTACTGAGTAGCAATTACAGGGGCAATTACAGGGTTATTTGGTACAAATTGGGAAGAATCAGAGAGAATCTAGACTGGGAATAACAAGATCATGGATAGGTAGAGCAAGAACAGCAAGGGCGTTTCTCGGACGAGTACAGAGAGGAAGAAGACGGGTTCGGATTCGTTCTGTTCGATGCCCCGTGAAGCTGATTCTTTCTGCCTTTTGTACACTCGCTCTTCTAATAAGTGGGCCGTGGCCTGCTCCCAAGCCCACCCTTGTGCACTGTCATGGCACATTGGCTAGTACATGACATTCCCCGCTGCTTAAAATGCGGCTTGCCCTCAAGCCGCTGTCATCAAGGCTGCCGGGGTCCCACATTAACCTCATCAACCTTTTAGAAATGACTTTGCAGGGCAACTCACATCTTTTGCAGTTGAAGGCCGTGAGAAGTTGTGGTGCCACCAAGAGATTGTCCTCTGCAATGCCTTGGTGAATATCAATGAACATCTTGCCGTGGTTAGTCACTGAGCACTTAGTGCTGATACATGGAAATAGAGGAGCCTCACAGTCAACCAAACCAAATGATAGTATATAGTGGACATATTTTGAAGCTCTTGTAACTCCATCACTGGCAGCAAAGACTTTCAGTTGACTGTACACATTATGGACCACCACTGTATGAAACTGAATGAGCCTCTGTATTTCTTTTTGGAGGGGTTCTGTACTAAAGAATGTGCAAACTGTAGTATTGTTGACATTGATGGATATGTTACTGAGATTAGTCCACAAGATAGCTCCATGAGTACTTCTGTTGTGATCTAGTCGAGCAGCAATGATATTGCACTTCTGTTGACCTTGATCCTTATTGGCACATATTTGATACCCAAGCAAGGAAATGGTATAAAGCATATGCTTGTTGCAACCTCCTGAATCCCAAGACATTTGTACTACCTGGGTAGCAACTAGGACTCCTTCAATGCACAAGAGAAGCACCATTCTAAAATGCAGTGATAATCTGGGAAACTTTATTTGCAACCATACTTCAGTAGCTAGCATTTTTAGTTCCACCTCTTGCTTGCAATGTTTTTTAGGTCTGATTGCAAGCGAGTTAAACGAAATTCCTCCAAGAACAATAACACTGGTGGATCCACCATGGACAGAAATATCCACACAAGACTTCTGTATGCTCCAATTGAGTGTAGAATTCTTGCACACACCATGTTCGTCAATGCTGAAATACCACAGTGAACTATCAATTGCTGAATAAGTTTCCAGAACTGAGCTCCCTGACCAAGCAGGTGGAGGCCAAGAGATTGTCAACAACGCATGTACAGCAAACTGCATTTTAAATAGCTTGGGCAGCCGCGGCTCCATTTCTTCCATGCACTCGCATAGCTCAACAGGCCCCATTGGCAACCTTCTCAGCTCAGCAGGATTATTGGGATTTGCTCTAGCTTTCAATAGTAACTGGATGAAGTGGAGATACTCTCCATAATAGTTACTTGCACATACAACACGTAGAACTTTGTGTCCTACTGAATGAGATGCCTCCACATCCTTGAGGTAAGCCTTCTGAAACAGATCCGTGGCGACAGGCTTGCTGGCATGAAGAGACACTGAGAAATGCGCAGCGTCTTGGTTGGAAGCAAGGGTGTGGAGCACCACAGTGGACGTCACAGCACTGAACCAGAAGATGATTTGAGGGTGGCTCGGCATTGTGTCAAACACCTTCAGGGCATTCCTGGTGGCATGAAGAGACACTGAGAAATGCGCAGCGTCTTGGTTGGAAGCAAGGGTGTGGAGCACCACAGTGGACGTCACAGCACTGAACCAGAAGATGATTTGAGGGTGGCTCGGCATTGTGTCAAACACCTTCAGGGCATTCCTGGTGAGGGTAGCTGGTGTGCTCCGATCAGCAACAAAGCACACGTCCTGGTACAGAGTGCCAGCTGGTGGAGTTGTCCTGGTAGGAGCAGTAGTGGAGGTCGTCAAAGAGCCCAAGGCGAGTGTCCAACTTGAGGAGTTGCGCGACGTCATGCTCTTGTTCCCGACTATAGAAGGCCGCGAGCGCGCGGTGCATCTTGAGGACGACACCGAAGAGTGTGTCAGGCACGACGGGTGACCTGCACAAACGCGCGACGGCGTCGAGGTGCGCCCGCTCCTCCTTAGATGACGATGGCGCCGACGCGGACGGCGGTGCCCGTGACCCAGAGCACACCTCCGTGGCTGAGGCCGCATGCGTAGCCCCTGGATCCGAAGGCGTGGAGGCCGTCCCCGACGTGGAGGTCGTAGATGGCCTAGTCGGTGGCGGAGTCCCGGGAGCTCGTCGACGTAGTTCGGCTCCACGGCGCAGTACAGGCCGGTGGCGACGGAGACATCATTGCCGGCGCGTCGCTCCCTCGGTGCCCTCTTCTTGATCTTCTTCGTCGCAGCGAGAAACGGCGGCGTCGAAAACCGAAGGAAGGTGCGCGTCGGTAACGGAGCCGTGGCCGCGGCCAAGGGTGCTGCAGGCGTGGACGTCGTGGTTGGGGTCGAGGTCGGAGCTAATGCAGGGACGCGACCCGAGGCCGCTGCAGGCGTGGGCGGCGCAGCTGCTGCCATGACTGTCGTCATCGAGGTGGAGCACATCAGCGAAGTACTCGACATCATGTTGCTCACAGAAGGGGTCGTGGACACGGCAAAGGACGCTGCCGGCGTGGGTGGCGCAGACGAGAAGACCGATGAGGCGGCTGCAGTGGTCGACTGCGACTCAAGCTGGATATCTAACCAACAGCAGTTATCATAGATGCAACATCCATGAAGGAACCTTTGAGCTTCAGACGCGTCATGGCTAGGGAGGAAGAAGATGTAAGCCACCATACAACTTGTCCTCTCCAGAACAAGCACCTTGTTGCCGCCGTATGGTCCGAAGACCTGGAGGAGAACCTCATCCGACAAGGTCCACGGCATGTGGCTGACAGTGACACGAAGAACACCTCCCATGGAAGTGGGAAGGATGGCTGGTGTAGGAGCTGATGAAGCCATGATGCGCGATCGATTGGGGAAAAATTTTTAGGGTTCCCAAATCCAAGGCTCTAGATACCAATTGTCGTGATCCTTCACTACTGAGTAGTAATTACAGGGATATTTGGTACAAATTGGTAAAGAATTAGAAAGAATCTAGACTGGGAATAACAAGATCATAGATAGGTAGAGCAAGAACAGCAAGGGCGATTCTCGGACGAGTACTTCTGTTTGATGCCCCGTGAAGCTGATCCTTTCTGCCTTTTGTACGATGGCTCTTCCAATAAGTGGGTCGTGGCCTGCTCCCAAGCCCACCCTTGTGCACTGTCATGGCACATTGGCTAGTACATGACATACTGCTGCGCGAGACGCCGGAGCACGAGGAGCGTGAGGAGCTCGGGGTCGGTGTCGTCCATGGCAGGCTGCGGATCGGGAATCGGTGGTAGCGCGGGGCTGATGCGACAGCGAGGCGGCGTGGGGCGGTTGTGCATCGGCGCCGGTTCTCCATCCCCGAGAACCTGGGCCAAACACCACCGTCGAAGAACTGACTGGCCAACACCAGTTGCAGAGCCGCAGCGACACCATCGGATGGGTGTTGCAGCTCTCCGTCCTCACGCCGTACATCCAGGTATTGGTTACCACAATACCTGCTGCCCTGCGTGTGTTCTTCTAGCCAATCTTTCAGGTGGTCAGTACCTTATATTTTGATAGTCTGACAAAGCTGAATTCACCGTCGAGTGTTAAATCTTACAGCTTTCAGTTGTTACTACTCCGTATTAGTTAATTTTTCTGATGGATAAAATACTTTCTTGATTATAATTGAAGGAACATGATACTCATTTGTACTGTGTGAAAGCTTAGCGGTTCATCATCTTTCCAATATAAACTGGTAAAACCAGATGTGTGGTCTGCTAAGAACAAGACGAGCATTTGTTGCAGAAATTAGGGACGTTGTGCATATGAGGAGTTGCTTATTTCATTATTTGCATGAAGCTCGAGAATGGTGGGATTTCTCTTTTCATCTTTCTTGTCAGGTACAACACCATCAGTTCAGTATACAATACGATATATGTTTGGGAGAAAAAAAATATGTTATGCAAAATATTTGCTTGACATTCTGTAGTCTGAGCAGGGTTGTTTAATGACCCAAAATGCATATCTGCAGTGGTGGACTTACACAACATTCTAAGAGGGGCACTAATCGTGAAGCAAGTTAGCCATTGATTAGTGTAGTTTTTTTTCCTAGAGGTGATACACATATCATCATATTTGATATGTGATGTAACTTTCAATTTTTATTTTAAGCAACCATAATCCTTGTGCACTAGGAGTCCCTTGATTATATATTTATTTCCGCTTGTAGTTTATTGTTTAGGTAGAATCAAACGTGGTAACTTAGCTTGTGAAAATGGAGAGCACATACAAATAATGATTTCTTAACAGAGTTGGATTTAGAAAGAAGAATGTAAGAACAAAGCGATCTCGAGGGAGAGGGAGTTTTTTCTCAACTTGTCTTTGGCATGTAATCTCCTTTTAGTTTGATTTACATCATGATTTGGTACTGTAGAATTTACTTCTTATTTTAAAACCCCACAAGCACAGGCTTGGTTATGCTCTCAGAAAATACTTTTGAGTTCATTTAGGTTTAGTGTTATGAGAAAAATAGCCTTTTTCAAGAAGATGGTGACACACTTAGAGATGTGGGCTATTTGACAAGTTAAAGTCGATGTCACATATTTTTCTTTTATAATTAGAATTTGTGTGTATATTCAAAAAGGTTACTTAATGTGGTTCGTCGCTCACTCTGAGGAGCAACACAGTCGTTGAGATGTACTTCATCATTCTCAGATTGAACTTACTTTTTTGCTACAGTTTTAGTGACAATTTTAGCTTATTTTTGGCTCATGCTAATTCTCTGTCTTTATTGTCATGCAAAGACCTATGTATGTAACCACTATATATATTATGACAACAATTTGGTCATGCAAGTAATCTTTATTTGGTATATCAGGTTATCATCATAATTTTATTCTATATCCTAATATTATAATATGTGACGATGATTTCCGAAATCACCAAAGCATATACATCATTTTGGTTGTTTAATATATATTGTTTAGATATCACCGTTGCGTTAGCACGGACAATATACTAGTGAAGGGTTAAAACTAAGTTTAAGGATCAGATGACACAACTAAATAATTTTGAGAACCTAAATAGATGGTTTATAACCACATTTGAACAAGCTGAAGGGTCTAAATGATCAATTTACGATTTTATAAAGATCAAAATAATATGACGGTTTAGAGTGATGGACTGGCCATAGACCATGCTTTGCATCAAAGCATCCCTGTCGAGGAAATCAACGGTTACAATTGGATGGTTGGTCTGACCAGCACCAATCTGGTGGTTCCCTGCTCCAGTTTTCCATTCCTTATTACGCCCCCTCCAGATCCGATCTGATCCACGCCGGCGACACACCGGAGGACCGCCATGACGCTCAGCCTCCGCCGCAAGCAGCTCGGTAAGCCCTAACTCTCTGCCCCCATTGCCCCGTACCCTCTCTCTCTACTTGCGCGTCTGCCCAGTGCTGGCTCTAATCGCGCTCTCTTCCTCTGATCCAGATTTTATCGTACGGATGCTGCACCTGAACCAGCAGCAGTTGCCGAACGGCGGCGAGGGGCAGGGGGAGGACGCGTACAAGATCCTGGTGATGGACCCGCCCTGTGTCTCCGTACTCTCGCCGGTACTCAAGCTCAGCGACCTCCGCCACCACGGTGTCACCCTCACCCTCCCCATCGACCGTCCGCGGCAGGCGGTGCCAGATGCGCCGGCCGTCTACTTCGTCCGGCCTACCCCCGGAAACGTGGACCGCATAGCGGCCGACGCTGCCGCGGGGCTCTACGGGTCTTTTCACGTCAACTTTTCTACCTCCGTCCCGCGACCCCTGCTGGAGCGCCTCGCAACCGCCTGCGCCGCCGCTCCGCCCGCGTGTGCGGGCCGCGTGGCGCGCGTTGCTGACCAGTACATCGACTTCGTCTGCCTCGAGGATGGCCTCTTCTCGCTAGCGCAGCCCCGGGCCTACGTCGCACTAAACGACCCCGCCGCTGCCGACGCTGACATCACTGCGTTCGTCGACGCTGTCGCGCTGGGCCTCTTCTGCGTCGTCGCCACACTCGGTGTTGTGCCTGTCATCAGGTGTGCTCGCGGCGGGCCAGCAGAGATGGTGGCCGGCGCCCTCGACGCCCGGCTCCGCGATCACCTACTCGCCAAGCCGAACCTCTTCACGGAGGCTGCTTCTGCCGCCGTCACGTCGTTCCAGCTCCCTGTGTTTTGCCTCTTCGACAGGAATTTCGAGCTGTCTGTGGGGGTGCAGCACGACTGGAGCTACCGCCCTTTGGTGCACGATGTGCTTGGCTTGAAGCAGAACACGCTGAAGTTGCCGGCAGAGAAGTACGAATTGGATGACTCAGACAAATTCTGGGTGGCAAACAGCTGGTCTCCTTTCCCCAAAGTTGCTGAGGAAATCGAGGCGCAACTTGTCAAGTACAAGCAGGATGTGGATGAGGTGAACCAGCGCACTGGTGGAGGCAAGGTTGGGGTTGAGTTCGATGGTACTGATCTGATTGGCAACACTAAGCATCTCATGAATGCTGTGAACTCCTTACCAGAACTGACAGAACGGAAGAAGATGATTGATAAGCACACCAATATTGCAACATCATTGCTTGGGCATATCAAGGAGAGGTCTCTGGATGGGTACTGCGACTGTGAGAATGATATGCTTGTGAATGGCTCTGTTGACCGGAATACACTGCTGAGTCTCCTCAGAGGGAAGGGCACTAAGGAAGATAAGATTCGGCTAGCTGTGACCTACCTGCTGTCCTTTGAGACACCACCACCATCTGAACTGGAGCAGGTTGAGGCCGCTCTGCGGGAATCCGAAGTTGACATGTGTGCATTTCAGTATGTGAAGAGGATAAAGGCATTGAATACCCAATTTGCAGCTGCTTCAGGCACTGCAACTAAGAGCAACATCGTCGATTGGGCAGAGAAGCTGTATGGGCAGTCCATTAGCGCTGTGACTGCAGGTGTAAAGAATCTCTTGTCAGATGCGAGGCAGCTGGCCTTGACAAGAACAGTTGAAGCTCTGATGGAAGGGAAACCAAACCCAGAGGTGGATGACTACCTTTTGTTTGATCCACGGGCTCCTAGGTCAGGAGCTGGTGGGCAGTTTAAAGGACCCTTCAGAGAAGCCGTTGTTTTCATGATTGGTGGTGGAAATTACATCGAGTACAAGAGCTTGATGGAGCTAGAGCAACACTCACAGCCTTCCAAGCATGTTATATATGGTGCTACAGAAATTCTTAGTGGGGCCGAGTTTATTCACCAACTGGCAGAATTAGGGCAGAAAGCAGGATTGGGTGGTGGCAGCAGCAGCAACATACCACCAGGTTCAGCACAATAGGTAGGAAGCTCTTACCAGATCTTTTGATGTTAAGGAGTGATTCAAGCTTCAGAGATTACAGTAAATAGGCTCATACCCCACATCTTATTTTAAGGAGTGTTCCAGGCTGCATAGATTAGCGATATCAAATTTCATGAACTCAAGTTTATTCCCCTGCGATTGATGAGTTGTCAATACATAGCTTGTTGTTTCAGTTTGGGTTTTGATCTGATCAACTGCCCATGTATGCCTTTTTTTTACTTTGCTGTACTCTATTTCCTTTGCCCCCTTTATTTTACTGAGAAATCGGCCTTGGAATTCTGTTTGCACACTCAAAGAAATCAGTTCATGAATATTTATAACAGAAACCTAGTTCTGATGTTTGGATAATTTGTTTTTGATTGAAATTTTGGTAGTTCCAGGCTGTGGTATCTTTCCCTTGCTGTAGTGCATGCCTTCCTGCTGGGCATATGTGGGTTCCTGAAACCCCATATATATGATTCACCATCTCAATAATATGTGTGTGCACGATGGCATAATGTGTAAATTCATTTTGCCTGTTGAGAATATAAGTTTGTTACTTGAATACGGCAACAAATTGTTTTATCTACAATAGTTGGATACTTGGATTGGGAAAATGCATTGTAGCAATTGCAAGTTGAAGGTGGTAATAGTTTGAAGATGATTGCCCACCTCATCTTCTCTCTCCCACAGTTGGACATGGTTCCGCAGCCTCCATTGTGGTGTGATCTCCAGATGCAGTTGCTGGAGGAGGCAATAAGCGCCACTGTCCTTGGATCCCAGCAAGCTTCCAGCAGTTTGCAGATATTGGCTACAGGTTCTCATGCTGCCATGCTCTGCCAGAGCAGTCACCGCTAACGTGGGCACCCCAAAGTGACCACTGACGGAACGGAGTGGCTGGCTCCTCTACATTGATGGCTTGAGCCTAGCCCTCTCCTTTCTCAAACCACAAACTAGGGCATGGGGATGGCAGTACCCACTGTCGGTTCCCTCTATCGATCAGATCTCAGGGGTGCCATGAATGCACCCACTCCCAGCTCATGCCCTTGGTCTTCCATACCCTATTGCTGGTGACCAAAGCTCAGCAACTTTGGTGCAGTGTGTGAATCAAAGCTGGAGTGAGGAACGACGACAAAAGTCTCAAAGAGTGGCTCCTTGCATCGACTCCTGTGGCTGTCTCCATCCTTCTGATTCATCTAGATTCTAGAGTGTATGCTGAGCACCTATAAAGCATTGGGATAACTGGTATGGACATGTAACGCACCACTTAACAAGTTTAGGGACTCAGAATTGCATTTTTAAAGTTCGTGAACCTCCCTTACAAGTTCGACGGCCGCCGGTGCATTTAACTCTTAATTAGATATTATAAGAATGTGAAGTAAAATGAGTTTAAAATGTTGTTATAATACCCCAATGAGTATGGAGTAAAGTCTATGTTTTAATCCAAATAAAAGTCGTAGATATCATAAACAAAAGTGGATGTTATAGGCTAACATAAATGCTAAAGAAACCTGTCAACATTTAACAAATGCTAAAGAGACATGTCAACATCTAGTTTCTTCAAAATAGATGGCGTTTACATAAAACTGAAAAGCGCGCAGCACTCCAAGGATAAGTCTTAGAATCAACAAACTAAACGCCTTTAGATAAGAAAAGGACAGTCTATTTTAGGGTTCCATAATAAACGATCAGCTTTTAGTAGTTCAGATGTTCTTATTGTGTTATTCATGTTAATCCTTGTAATCCATGATAATCAAAGTTCAAAAAGGCGTTCGCCTAGGCTCGCCTAGGCGCTTCAACGCTATGCGCAGGGCACTGCCTCACCTATGGGGGTAGGTGGAGGATAGACGGTGTGCCCCCAAATCCAAGGCTTCCGAGCGCGTCAGGAGGAGGCTAGTGGCGGCAGAGGAGGGAAGTGGCGGCAGCGGTTGTGGCAGAGGAGGCGGAGAAGCAGGGATGGGGGGCGGCGGCGGGTGCAAGCGGTGCGGAGGAGGCAGGGACAGGCACGGATGAGGCCGGGGACGGCCGAGCAGCGTGGAGGAGGCAGTGGGCACTGCGGCCGTGTGGAGCCTGGGAGGGCAAAGGGATAAGATGGGAGCCTGGAAGGTGAGGTTAGATATGGGCTGCTCAGATATGGGCTTGGGCTGCTTTATGGGGCTTCCTATACAACTCTTGGGCCACTGGTGGCTTGTTTCTTCTTTTCTTTTAGACTTTTACAGGTAAATATGAATAGAAATAAAACGCCTACCAAACGCCTAGGCTCGCCTAGGCTCTAGGCTGTGGGTCACCGTCTAGAAACCTCCTAGCGTCTTCTTGAATATTGGAGACTTTTCCATGTATGTCATTATAAAAGTTTGCAATTCTCTATAAGCCACTGGAAAGTTCAAACTATCATAGGTGCCATCGTCCGAAACTTTTTTGCCCACCACGTCATTCCGTCTATTTTTATCACTAACGGTGTTAAACTATGATGAGAAAAGACTAAAATGCCCTCGCATTTGATTCTGTGCAAAAGTTTGTCATTCCTTCGGTGCCACTGAACTTCACTAGAGCCACAACGACTAAAGAGTGGGTGGACGACTGGACGGCGACAACGCAGTACTCGACGCGGAACTGGCACGCGATCCGCCCAAACAGCTCCGGGAACCCACGGCCTGCCTGAAAACCCACTCCCCGGCGTGGTAGTCCTGGAGCACCCACACGAGGAGCCTGTCCTCCTCCGACAGCCGCCAGTGCGGCGGGCGCACCATGGCATTGACACTAGAATGTTGGGCTAAAATCTTCAAAATTAAGTGCAGAACACCAACGATGATAATGGATTGTTGTGCCATAATGTAATCAGTTGGGACTTGGGAGCTCGAGTATGATTCGCAGGATGCAAAAAGGATCCTCTTTTTGCTGTGGTCATCTCTGTCCACCAGCATCCCTAGTTCCTGGCACTACTTAATCCGCGCCTCCGTGAGCACGTCCCCGGCGCGCCGCCTCACGCCATCATAATAGTCGGGAGCCGGAGATGCCATGAACTCGAAGCCGCCCATGGCCGAGCGCGCCTGCATCTCCCTGAGCGTCCTGAGCACGTCGTCGCTGGCCAGCGCCATGTGCTGCACGCCGGGGCCGCCGTGGTGGTCCAAGAACGTCTGTATCTGGCTGCGGCGCTTGGTGCCGTGCACCGGCTCGTTGAGTGGGAGCAGCACGTTCTCGGAGTTGTCGGCGAGCACCATCGAGTTGAGCCCGCTCTCCGCCGTACCCACATCCTCGGTCGTAAACTCGGCGAACTCGTGGAACCCCGTGAAGCTAGCGAAGTAGACGGCCGCCGGCACCAGCTCCGGCACGTTGCCGACGATGTGGTCGAACCTGCTCAGCCCGTAGTCCACCGCCCCGGGGCTGGTGACGCCCTCGAACCCCGGCAGGAAGGTCGCGTCCGCGTCGTCCGGGTAGCTCACGTACCGGAGCACGACGTCGCCGTAGAGCTCGACCTCGGCGAGGCGGAAGCCGAGGCCGAGCTCGACGGGCTCAAACGCCGGGCGCGACGCTGGAGCGGAAGGCGTCCTCGGCGTCGGCGACGCGGAGCGCGACAGCGCGCACCGCGAGGCTGTGGTCGGCCGCGAACCGCGCGACGAAGGTGAGGATCTCCGGCAGCGGCCATGGCGGGCGGATCCGGTCGGAGATCCTGCACATGGGCGCGACGAGGACCGCTCGAGCAAGACCGCCGTGGACTGGAACCCCCAGCTGACGTCGTTGTCGTAGCCATGGACCATGAAGACGAGCGCCCTGGGCCGCTCGGGCGCGCGGGGCCTCCACGCGCGCGTGAAGAGCCGCCGGGCGGCCGCGTCGGGCGTGGTGAAGTAGGAGTGCTCGCCCTCCGTGCCGTGCGCCACCTAGAACTCCGGCTCCGCGCTGCCGGCCGCGGGTGCGCGCGCGAGGAGCTCCGCCCCGGCCACCGTGAGCTCGTGCAGAGATAAGAGGGGTAACATGGACATTTTCATTGCCTGGACCCACTTGTCAATACTTCCAAACGGTGAAAACTAAACTGAAAGCGGACGGAATGACGTGGTAGTCAAAAAAGTTTCGGACGATGACACCTATGACAGTTTGAACTTTTTAGTGGCTTGTAGGAAATTGCAATCTTTTATAATGGCATACATGGAAAAGTCTCTAAACATTGATGATAGTTACTCCCTTCATTCCAAATTGTAAGTCATTCCAAGAATCTTGGAGAGTCAAAGAATCTCAAATTTGACCAAGAATTATAGACAAAACTATAAAGATTTATAACATCAAATAGGTATACTATGAAAATATAATTGATAACGAATCTAATGATACTTATTTGACATCATAAATATTATTATATTGTTATATAAGTTTGGTGAAACTTGAGAAACTTTGACTCTCCAAATTTTTGGAATGACTTACAATTTAGGATGAAGGGAGTAGTAAAGATCCGACTGTACGTGGTATATGGAGCAATATCACTGACACTTTTGCGCAGATGGATGGTTACCCTTCAAATGTGATATTGGTTGATCAGATTTAATAATGGAGATCTTTCCCCAACATTAGGAGGTTCCCCACGGAGGTTCTCCGGGGCGCGCCCTTCCATCCAGAGCCGGCGACGTCTCCGTGACTTCAACACATCGGGGTTCGGCATTGACGATCGGTTCGACGGCGGAATCCTACTGTGAGCATCGTTTCCTTGCTCTCACCCTCTCTCTTTTGCTCGCATCGATTTGGGCCCAGGGTTGTCGTGCGATTGGTGCGACGTAAAATTCCGTAAGCCTAGTTTCGATTGTTGAGCGGTGACGTTGGTGGGAAGCTGTCCTTCGATTCAGGTTGCGGAGCTTGTCTTCGTGTAAAATCCCGAGATCGAGCCTCAGCTTCAGGCGACGGTGACAAGAGAACACGCAGTAGGGGAGGCTTTGTGCTGAATCTGTTGTTCTCTTTGGGGGATTTCTTCGGTTTGTTCTCGCGCTAACAGCACGGCGCCCAAGCGAGCACCCGCGGTTCCCAAACCTTCAGCCTAAACCAATATACTGCTGAGTCAGATGGCAGCACGAGCTACTTCGGATGAGCAGCACTGGGCTGAGATGGTCGATAATTTCAACTTGATGTTTCAGCGTATGAATGATTTGGGGAAGATCCAACAAGAGGTGAAGCAACAAGTGGTGGACACTACTACCAAGGTGGATCAATGTATTGCTGATCAACAGACCATTGCCAAGCAAGTCTTAGCCAAAAGGGAAGCAGTTTCTCGCATTACCAGGCGTCAGATGGAGTTGGACATGCAGTCAGTTGTCGTGGAGTCTGATTACTCTGATGACGACTCACTGCAGGGAGAGTTTGACAACATCTTTGCTGGGAAGAGCACTAAACAGACCTATCAACACCACAAGTCAGGCAAGACTCAGCACCAACACACCAGTGGCAGTTTGCCTCATCATGTCCCGCCCAAGCTATTTTTTCCCACTTTTGATGGCAAGCAGCCTAAGATATGGTTGGATAAATGCAAGCAATACTTCAAAATCTACAAAATTCCAGAGGATGTGAAGGTGGAAGCAGCTACAATGCATTTGCAGGAGAATGCTGCTAAGTGGTGGCAAACATACCAAATTTCTCAGCCCAACGTGTCCTGGTCCAAGTTGGCTACTGATATCCAAGAGCAATTTGGCAGTGATGATTTCAGGACAGCTATGAATGAGTTACTGGACTTGAAGCAAGCATCCACTGTGGAAGAATACACTACCCAATTTCAATCTCTTCAATATGATGTGCAAATGAATGATGGAAGCTATGATGCCAAATTTTTTGCTACTCAGTATGTCAGAGGTTTGAAGGAGGAGATAAGGGCAATAGTGGAACCCCAGGTCTCAACCATAGTGGAAAGAGCAGTTGTGATTGCTAAGATTCAGCAAAAAATGTTGGACAGAGCCAAATCTAAGTACCCTCGAAATCAGACCATGGCTAAACCCAATCAGATCATTAAGGGGGATCCTAAAGCTCCAACTACAGCCAGTACTCTGTGGAGAGATCGCCAACTCCGAGATTATAGAAGAGCTAATGGATTGTTCTATACTTGTGGGGAGAAATTTGAGCCTAGCCACAATGATGTGTGCTAAAAAAGGGTGAAATCACAACTCAATGCTCTAGCAGTGAATGACTTGGACAGAGAATTGAAAGATGATGTCCTCAACCAGTTAGCTATTGAAGATGAGTTGCAAGAACAATTCTGTCATCTGTCTTTAAATGTTGTCTCTAGCTTTGACCACACTGATTGTTTGAAGCTCAAAGCCAAAGTTCAGGACAAGATCATGTTGATTCTGGTAGACAGTGGCAGCAGCCACAGTTTCATTAGTCAAAATTTTGTGCAAATGGCAGGGCTATCTACTATACCTATATCCAATAAACAAGTGCAGTTAGCTAATGGCACTCAGTATTACTGCTATGCTTCTGACTTCAAATGGTATTGTCAAGGGCACACCCTCACTGCTACTATGCTAGTTCTTGACATGCAACCTTATGATGCTATTTTGGGAGTGGATTGGTTGAAACAGCACACCCTAACAACATTTGATTGGGAGTCCAGAGCACTGTCTTTTCAAGAGAAGGGCAGAACTGTCAAGTTCAAAGCACTACAGCCTGCTACTGAGTCAGTTCAGTCTATTTCAACAACCAAGATCAATCATGCAGTGAAAGGCAATGACATTTGGGCTTGTGTCATGCTCCATTTTGTGTCCCCCCCATCCACAGGAGTTCCAGCACCATAAAACCAAGTTCTAACTGAGATCACCGAGATTCTGGAAACCTATTGTGATGTGTTCACTGACCCAAAACATCTTCCACCACCTCGCAGCTATGACCATGCCATTCCATTGTTCCCTGGATCTGTACCCATGAATTGCAGACCTTATCACTATTCTCCTCAGCATAAGAGTGAAATAGAGAAACAAGTGCAAGAGCTATTATTGGCAGAGCTCATTGTTCACAGTCACAACCCATTTTCTTCTCTTGTGTTACTGGTGAAGAAGAAAGATGGGTCTTGGAGGTTCTGTGTGGATTACAGAAGACTAAACTCCATGACTATCAAAAATCGATTTCCCAAGCCTGTCATTGAAGAAATCTTGGAGGAACTGCATGGAGCAAAACTGTACGCCAAGTTGGACATGAGGTCTGGGTATCATCAGATTAGGATGTTACCAGAGGATGAAATGAAAACTGCCTTTAAAACACACCATGGACACTATCAATTCAAGGTTATGCCCTTTGGCCTTACCAATGCTCCTGCTACTTTTCAGTGTGTGATGAACCAGCTGCTCCATCCCTTTCTTAGGCAGTTTGTGCTAGTCTTTTTGGATGACATTTTTCATCCATAGCAACAGTCTAGAAGAACACATTCAACATTTGCAGCAAGTGTTCACTGTCCTCAGAGACAACAAGCTCTATCTGAAACCATCAAAGTGTTCTTTTGCCCAAGAACAGTTGGAATACTTGGGTCACATTAGCTCTTCTAAGGGAGTAGCAACTGATGATACTAAAATCCAAGCTATGCTCCAATGGCCCACACCTAACTCTCTCACAGAGGTCAGAGCTTTTCTAGGCTTGACAGGATATTACAGAAGGTTTGTCAAGTCCTATGGATTGTTAGCAAAACCACTAACACTGTTTCTGAGACACAAGCAGTTCAGTAGGCCTACCTCAGCCCAACAGGCTTTTGAAGCCCTTAAGTTAGCTATGACCCCGACACCTGTTCTGGCATTACCAAACTTTGACAAAGGGTTTATTGTGGAAACTGATGCATGTCAAGAGGGCTGTTCTCATGCAGGAAGGCAGACCTATTGCTTATCTCAGCAAGGCACTTGGAGAAAGAAACAAACCCTTTTCCATCTATGAGAAAGAGTTTTTAGCTCTGATTATGGCTGTGGAAAAATGGAGAGCCTATCTGCAAAGGCAAGAGTTCACTATTGTCACTAACCATAAGTCTTTGGCCTACTTGAATGAGCAAACTTTACACTCAGATCTTCAGCGTAAGGCCATGACTAGGTTAATGGGTCTTCAGTTCAAAATTGTGTACAGGCAAGACAAGCATAATGTGGCTGCAGATGCTCTATCTAGAGTTGGCCATCTGATGGCTGTGCAAGCTGTGTCTACTGTCCAACCTGCCTGGGTCACTGAAGTCCTCAATTCTTATGCTACTGATCAACATGCTCAATATCTATTATCCAAACTAGCTCTGTCCAGCCCTGATGCACAGGGGTACTCTCTCAACAAGGGGATTGATTTACTTCAAGGGAAATATCTAGATTGGTGAAAATTCTGCCTTACAGACTAAACTAATAGGAGCATTTCATGCTAGTCCTCTAGGAGGACACTTTGGAATCACTAGTACCACACTTTTCTTGGAAAGGAATGAAACAAGATGTTGAATGTTACATCAAGCAATGTGAGATTTGTCAACAGGCTAAGCATTATCTGCACCCACCTCTGGGACTGCTCCAGCCATTGCCCATCCCACAAGGGATATGAAGGGATTTATCCATTGATTTTGTCGAAGGCCTACCTAAATCCGAGGGATATAGTGTCATACTGGTGGTAGTGGACAGGCTCACCAAGTACAGTCACTTTATTGCTCTCAAACACCCTTATACAACTTCTAAAATAGCAAAGGTCTTCATGGAAGAAATAGTAAGACTGCATGGCTTACCTCTTTCATTGGTTACTGACAGAGACCCTATCTTTATCTGTCAGTTTTGGAAAGAGCTGTTCCAAATTTACAGGGTTGATTTGCATTTGACAACAGCCTATCATCCACAAAGTGATGGACAGACTGAGAGGGTGAATCAGTGTCTCGAAATGTTTCTCAGGTGTTCAGTTCAGGATGCTCCTCACACTTGGAAATCATGGTTATCAATTGTTGAACTGTGGTATAATACTAACTACCACTCCTTCACTTGGGTGCTCTCCTTTCGAAGCCCTGTATGGATATGCTCCTAACATCGGTGCAGTGCCTTATATAGTGGATCAGACACTTTCTTCAGTCCAGGAACTAGCAAATCAGCGTTCTGCACACCTGGACTCTCTTAAGAAACACTTAACTACTGCTCAGAACCGTATGAAGCTTCAAGCAGACAAGAAGAGGACTGATCATTCATTCCAAGAGGGGGATCAGGTGCTGTTAAAACTTCAACCATACACACAATCATCGGTTGCTAACAGACCCTATCCCAAGTTGGCCTACAAGTACTTTGGTCCATACACAGTATTGGCCCGAGTGGGGACAGTCGGTTACCGCCTACAGTTACCGCCGAAGGCAAAGATTCATGATGTTTTCCACATTTCGCAGCTGAAGCCTTTCACACCAAATTACATTCCAGTGTTTGCTTCTCTGCCTACTACCACAGACCTGGATGCTGGTTCAGCCGTTCCGGAGAAGATTATGGATCGCCGACTCGCCAGGAAAGGTAATCGTGTGAAGGTGGCTTGGACAGACCTCCCTCTACATGCTGCAACTTGGGAAGACTACAATGTCCTGAAGACGTGGTTTCCGGAAGCACCTGCTTGGGGACAAGCGACTTCTTCGGCGGGGGGAGATGTAACAGCTACGGCAGTTACGGAATGAAGACAGCATTAGCATCTTCTTAAATGTACTTGTTAGCGTATTTACTTTTGAGTATGACTTGTGGGCCCGAGGCCATGTTATCCGTTCGGCACATAAGTGCATGTGCGAACCGAGGACATCTTATCGAACAAGTAAGAAATAGAATTCGGCCAAGGCAGAGGGGCTTACCTCGCCGGCGCCTTCGTCCGAGATCCACCGTGCCTCTCACGTCACCGGCGATCGCTGGCGGCCACGGGTAGTTACTAGGAGGGGAATGTGTAATACAAAAATCAGGGCAATGGATATATGGGGTCCAGTTGTACCATCATAAGAAATGTCACCAAGAGGTCCCAAATATTTTTTTTGTTGGTAGTATTCAAGTGGTTGTTAATTATAGAATTTGGACCATGTTATTAATAGTTTTTAATGGTTTCTCCATGAATAAGTTCATGCATTGTAGAATTCAGACTATGTTAATATATAGTAGAGTTACATAATATTGTTTATTTCTTGCGCAACAGAACATCCCAAGTTGTATGACATATTGTTATTCAGTTTCAATACCCATTCCTATCCATTCAACTTATCTCCATGGCACAACTGGATGGTTGTGATTCTTCCTGCAATGAACTGCATCATCACTGTGCCTCATCTTCAAGGACCTTTTGTCAGATCGATTAGTACTGGGACATGAATTTGGTTGAATGGTAGCAGCATCTTTTTCAACCTTGGTTATGTCAATCTGGCATTGGCCATTCAATTTTATCCTGATATTCATCTCCAGAAGAAGTGCATTTTCTGCTTTGGGCAGTGAAAACTGGTAATCAGTGACCGAACCATTAAATTCTCTTATATTCCTCTGTTGATACAGCCTCTGAAGGTGGCGTGCGAGACGGCACATGCTATTGATGATTTCATGTTCCAAGTCCTCCTGTATCTCTGCCTCCAACTCATCACGAATTCGTTGCTCCTCAGTTGAAACTGTGTTCTCTGGTATGGCACCCTGCTGTGAAATAAATGGTGAGATAGTTCACGGTATGTCATTTCAACTTTGCTTTATATCCTTTTGTTATCTTTAAGTGAATTCTAATAGGCATTGATGTACTATTGCAGTAGAAAGGAAAATAATTTGTATATGATCCATTGTACTGCTCATAAATCTGCTGAACATGACAATGGAAAGAAGGAAACACCAAAGCTACTGAAACGGCAATATCAGACTGCTAGATGCTAACCTGGCTGGGCTTGTCCATGAGTGTACACTGAAAATGCTCTTGGCCTTCTTATTATTTCTATCCCGATTCTCAGTTCAGCAAAGGTTTCTGTGCTGTTTCTGTTCTGACATTTCTCATCGGCCTTGTGGCCATTTATACAACTCTGTATTGGGCCCCGACGAGGCCCTTTTGTACACTTGCACTGGACACTATCAGGCCGAAAATTTCAGGGGAAATAGCATGATCACCTGCTGATGCAAGTTCTTGTTTGCACGTGCAGGCATTCGTCACTTGCGAGCTGGATGTGTCTGCTTCAGAGGTGGGCTATGAGTTCTTTTACTTGGAAGGTGCAACAAGAAGTTACAGTCTGGTTGCACTTGAAAGTGACGCTCTTGTACACTATCGCAAGCAAATTTTACGACTATCACCATTTTTTTAGTGTGCGTGATGGCAATATGAAGGGTCGCACATGGGCACTTCGATGATGTGCTCATGGTTTCTGCTCAGGTAGTACAGTATATATTTAATTCAATCGTCGAACTTCTCGTGCTTATGCTTGATCTCTACTGCATCCACGGATCCACAATAGATTGCCTGGACACTTTCAATCTGTAATTATAATCGTTGGAGGGTTCTTATAATCTTTACCGAGAGGCAAAGATTAAGAACTGTCTTTTTTTTAAAATAAAAAAACATCTAGAACTTTTTTTATTAAAGGAATGTAAGAACAGTTACTGTAAATTGTCGTTGCTGTTGCCTCCTTACCTCTCAAGGATGGTAAAGCGTATGCGTGTTTAGCAGACAACCTATTCAAAGTTGTAAAGGAACCTTTGCTCAAAAGAAACTAAATCCTCAAACCAGGTGAATGCACACGTTGTTCTTCTAGAAGGATAATCTCTCTTCTCACGGAAGGTATGGTACCATGGGGAAATCATGGACCCATAGTCCGTAGATTGGACGCCACATTTCACATTATACTTTGTGATGCATTTTATTTGATAACGTACACTGATGCATTTCAACTTCCTTTATGAAAATTATCTCAAATGCAATTGAACGATATTAACTAAATAATTCATACATTTACTATTAATCACATATAAACAAAAAAAATGATTAATATCTATGGAGTCAACTTTATTTGATAACGTACACTGATGCATTTCAACTTACTAGGAAATATGCATGCACAACACATATTTTATGAAAATTATTTTAAATACAATGGAACGATATTAATTAAACAATTCATACATTTACTATTAGTCACATATAAAAAAGTGATTAATATCTATGGAGTCAACTTCCCATGGCTCTTGCCGTCTCTCATCAACAACTCGCCACCTGTCTCATGCACAACCATCTACTTAGATGTCGTGACTGGTCGAACACTCCACCCAACAATGTGGATTATTCGAATCGACGATAGTCAACCTAAGTTACGCTTTAATACTTTTTCAAATATTACAAATCTCTGAAAAGATCTAATAGGCATGTAGGGGGATGAATAGGTGTATCTAAAAACCTGAAACCTAAATCTCTGAAAGGATCTAATAGGCCTAGAGGAGAATAAATAGGTGTAACTAAAAACCTGAAACTCAAAAACTTAATGCAATATTTAAATATTAAACTGGTATTATCGGGGTTTGGACCGGTACTACCGGTGTCCTACTGCAGCTACGAAATTAGAGTATAGAGAGCTTTGAATCCAGATTTGAGTTTTACCCCCACACTTCTAGATGATATTGAGGAAGATGATGAACTCCCCTATGCTTTCTCCTTCACCAAATCGTAGGTTGAGAACTATTAGAGTATGTCATGGGTTTATTGGTCTTGGTTTGTTAGGGTTAATTAGAGATAAGGGTCACTTCCTTAGGGGTCAAGTAAACCTCTCTATATAAGGAGAGAAGGTGTATCAATCTAATCAAGCAAAAATTAAGAAGGAAATCCCTTCCCTCTTGCCCGGCTGTGGGCAAAGGCCCCCAGTCGGCCCTATCTCTCCCTCGTAGTACTAGCCACCGCCACTGCATGAATAGTACCCGTGGGTACTTTAGCATCACGGGTACTGTAGCGCAACAGCCACCTTTGCGCTCCTCAATCCTTTCTCAACCCAAACATCCATAACAATCTGGTATTAGAGATGTCAGGTTCCGATGCTTCCACCAACCGTTGTCAGGCTATGAGAAGACATCCATCTCTATCCCTCCTCTATAGATTTGTCCCAACTTCCATCACCTGCTTCATGTCGACGGCACTACTTCGCTGCTGTCGATCCTTAATCTGGTGTGGGCAGCGCACCATCTTCAAGTGCCAGCACCATGTCACCCCTACAGATCTGCACTCGGCAGCAGCAGCTATGCTATAGGAAGACATGGCCCTATGACTCCAAAGGCCACAGTGTCTCCTACAGCCGTTGTCTCATCGCTCAAGGATCTATACGTCGACATGAGGGATACAATAGGACAGATGGAAGCCAAAGTGGAGTTCTTGCAGCTACTGTAGTTCGTGAAGGCGACGACCATCACGATGGAGCCGGAGAAAAAGATGCATACTCACCAGGAGTTAGCAGCAGTGCGGTTACAAGCTGCAACACACGGACTCCTGGCGCGACGGCAGACATGAGAGATGCATGGGTTTCAACTGGTGCCTGAGCCCTGTATCCCTTCGCATCACCTCCAGACTGAGGTTTGCCGCGTGGAGGGCCTCAATCTTGTCCGCCGCGTCAAGGAGATTGGTCGTGCCGTTCCCACCACAGGTGGCGAACTCAGCGTCCACACTGGTGGTGGTTGGGGTGGTAGATGTGTAGTCACCAGTCGCCGAACACCATGACGGCTCCTCTTGGAATCCTTGTGGCAGCTTACAGGCCACGTCGCATGTCAGCACCGAGCCTTCGTGGGTACCTTGCTCAGCTTGCGCTCGCCTCTTCTCTGTGCGGCGGGGATTGTAGTTTCCTTGCGACGTGCCCAACGAGTAGCACTGCCATGCCTCGGCACTGGCCGCCACGAGGGTGCCTCTGTTTGTCATAGTTGATGGCGCCAGAAGGATTGGTGGCTTGTGATGCAGTGGAGCTGGTGCCCACCAAATCATGGGTGTGGATGCGGCAAGAGTGAAAGGTCTAGGAATGGCTAGAGGGGGGGTGAATAGCCTAATAAAATTTTCTACAACAACTCTAGGCAAGAGATTAGTATAACAAAAGGCGCTAAGCAAATTTGCACTAGCTCTAAAGGACGGCAAGCCACCCAGTACAATTCTAGTTACTAGCAAGAAAGAATCTAGTTCACACAAACTAGCTAGCTAACTAGAACTACAAGAGCAAGCTAAGCAAGCTACACAAGGGACTCTACTATGCAAGAATGTAAGAATGAAATGCAAGAGCTAGAGTTATAGAGATTATACCACCGCGAAGAGAAGTACCAATAGATAACCACTCAAACAATAAGCACAATGAGGATCCTCGGTAGAGAGACAATGAGACACAATGTTTTTTACCAAGGTTCACTTATTTGCCAACAAGCTAATCCTCGTTATAGAGATACACCTACTTGGAGGTTCACGCGCCTAATTGGCATTACACGCCAAACCCGTCACCGGGTGCCGCAAAACCAACACAAGATAGGGATCCACAAGCTACGCGCAATCCACTAGAGATACCTTTCGCGAACTCCCACGGGGAAGGTTCAAGAACCCCTCACAAATCCACCGATCGGAGCCAGAGACAATCACCTTCCTCCGCTCAACGATCCTCGTCGCACCAAGCCGTCTAGGAGTTGGCAAACTCCGAGAATAACAAGAGCTCCCACGATGACGATGATCACCAAGTGCCACTAGAATGCAATCGAAGAAGCAATGCACTTGGTGGAGGCTCTCACAAGCTAGCACAAGTGTGTGAGTGAATAGAATGTGTAAGAGGACCCCCAAGGGCTGGCCATATCACCTTATATAGCCTCACTCAACAAACTAGACGTTTTGTCCCCAAAACCCAGCCTCTGCGCGTACTCCGGACACGCACAACATAGGGGTCCGGACCATTGGCCGCGTCCGGACCCTTCACCACCACAGAGCCAACGCTATCTGTCTTCACTCCGGACACAACCTTCGGACGTGCGCAGAGCGGAGTTTGGACTAATGGCCACGTGTCCGGACGTCCTCACTTTTGAATCCGCCCGTTGGCGCGCTTGCTGCTGATCGCCACGTGTCTCCGGACGCGGCCAAGTGTCCGTGTCCAGACTCACTGCTCCCAGCATCCAAACTCAACAAAGAGAAGGTCCAGTAAGCTCCTTTCCTCTGGACGCACGTCCGGAGTTCATCGTCCGGACACAACCTAGCGTTCGGACCTTCTTCCAGGTGATTACAGAGAGCTCCAAACGCCGGACGCCTTGTCTGGAGCCAGTGTCCGAACCACTGCTCATGACACTGACAACCTAGGGTTCGCTTCCGGACGCATCACCGATGGTCCGAACCAGCATAGCGTACGGACCTCTGTCCGGACCTCTTTCTTCTGCCAAAAACAACCTCCAACTTCTTCCAAGCTTCCAAGGGCTAACACTAAAGTGATCCAAGCACTTGTGCACGTGTGTTAGCTTTTAGTTCACATTTTCTTGAAATTAAGTTGGTTCTTTTCGCTAGTTCATTTTATTTTAATGCAATGCATATGAACCTAGTTGCACATGATAACCACAATCAAACACAAGAGCTCCCTCCTTGATAGTACGACTATCTATCCTAAATGTGATCACACCCTCTATGGTGTCTTGATCACCAAACCAAAAATGGTTCCTATATTACCTTTGCCTTGACACCATTTTCTTTTCCATTCACCATGCTAGAGCCCTTGCAATCACCACCTTGATCCATTAGCTCCATCACATGGCATGTACCAACCTATCTCATCATACTCACTTAGAGATCAAAGGTTAGTACTTAGGTAGGTTTCATCAATTACTCAAAACTAAACATATGAGGGATTCTCAATCTCCCCCTTTTTGGTAATTGATGACAACCTTTCCACAAAGATATGAAATATAATCATTTTGAACTTGAGTTTCTTATCCAAGCATTTTAATCAAAGATTTCGACAAGTCACACAAATTCGGTTCGGTAGTTATTAGCTCCCCCTACATATGTGCTTCATGAGTTTGGTTCAAGTTTTGCATATATGTATGGATATAAATTTGTGGGAGAGTAAATAGCTACCAAATGATGCTAAGGTATAAAAGTAGACCTTTGAAGCGTGATACCATCGAAGTGCGGAATTTGAATCACCCTTAGCACCATGATAGATTAGATACCACTTGAATAACACTTGAGCACCACTAACACTCACTTGAAAGCATTAGTTCAACAAAGACAATATAGTATCTACACAAGCATTACCTATACATGCTAGTTGATCAATCATCATTCAATTTGTATCACTAGCAATCATCACACAAGCATGAATACTTGAATTTGAGGTACTTGTGCAACAATACATATGAGGATGCAAACATTCAAATGCAACAATAGTGTTCATGAGCTTGCTCCCCCTATTTGTGTGTTCTTTTTCAAAATCCCCTTTGTCATATTTATCTTTCATTTTCTACCCTTATATCTTTTTCTCCCCCATTTGACATATCTTTACAATCGCCCCCCCTTTGTCATCCAATTGACACAAAAAGGTGGGACCAATTATTGATATTCAAGTTTTACTCCCCCGTAGTGTGAGATAGGGTGAAAGATTGTTTTCAACTTTGGTTTGGTCTAGACTACTTGTCCAAAATATTTAACTCGGTTTCAACCATGGACAAGCTTCTTCACACTTGCTAAGCTGGTTATCTTGACCATGTTGAGTTAAACATTTGAAGTTCATAGTCATAGATCAAACACTAGGATTGCAAGCACATAATCATGTCATATGCTACCACTAGATCATATCAAGTCATAGAAGCAATAGTGGTACCATATAAGCATTAAATTCAATTGTTTTATATGAATGAGCCTAGAAGTATGTGTTATGTCTATATGCTCTACACAAGTTCTATCAAAGTATGCATGAATGTTTTCCAATCAACTTGTACCTTGCATTGTTGGAGTAGAGGCATGTCATATAAGTGGGGTGCATCAACTCATGTTGGAGAAATCAAGTATGTTCAACTCATTCCTTAGATTTCAAAACCTCTTTTTCATCAAGTGGCTTGGTAAAGATGTCGGCCAATTGATCTTCGGTGCCCACACTCTCTATTGAAATGTCCCCTTTCAATTGATGATCTCTAATGAAATGGTGGCGGACATCAATATGCTTTGTTCTTGAGTGTTGAACCGTATTGTTGGTTAGCTTGATTGCACTTTCATTATCACATAGCAATAGCACTTTATTGAATTTGACTCCAAAATCATTCAAAGTAGCTTTCATCCAAAGTATTTGTGCACAACAACTCTCCACACTAATGTATTCGGCTTCGACGGTAGAGAGTGCCAAACTATTTTGCTTCTTTGATGACCATGAGACAAGTGATCTTCCAAGAAATTGACAAGTGCCCGATGTGCTCTTTCTTTCTATCTCACAACCTGCATAGTCCGAGTCGGAGTATCCAATTAACTCAAAGTTTGATCCTTTAGGATACCACAACCCAACATTTGGTGCATGCTTCAAATATAATATCCTCTTTGTGGCTTTCAAATGACTCTCTCTAGGAGATGCTTGAAACCTTGCGCACATGCATACACTAAACATGACATCCGGTCTTGATGCGGTCACATAGAGCAAGCTACCAATCATTGATCTATATAGCTTTTGTCTACCATGTTGCCACTAGCACCACCATCCAAATTTCCATTTTTCCCCATTGGTGTACTAATAGACTTTACTTTATCTAGATTGAACTTCTTGAGCATGTCCTTCATATACTTGCCTTGACTAACAAAAGTCTCATTCTTCATTTGCTTGACTTGAAGACCAAGGAAGTAGCTAAGTTCACCAAGCATAGACATCTCAAAATCTTTAGCCATCATATTTCCAAATTCTTCACAAAACTCTTGATTGGTTGATCCAAAGATAATGTCATCCACATAGATTTGCAACACAAACAAGTCCTTGCCAATCTTATTGGTGAATAGGGTTGTATCAACCTTGCCCATAATGAATCCCTTAGAGAGGAGAAAATCCCTCAACCTCTCATACCATGCTCTAGGTGCTTGCTTCAAGCCATATAATGTCTTTCTTAGCTTGTACACATGGTTGGGTTTCTTGTCATCTTCAAAACCGGGTGTTTGTTCAACATATACCAATTCATTGATGTACCCATTGAGAAATCCACTATTCACATCCATTTGATAGAGCTTGATGTTGTGAGCACAAGCATAAGCCAATAGAATCCTAATTGCTTCTAGCCTTGCCACCGGTGCATAAGTTTCTCCAAAGTCAAGACCCTCTACTTGAGTGTACCCTTGTGCAACTAGTCTTGCTTTGTTTCTCACCACTATGCCATCTTGATCTTGTTTGTTGTGAAAGGCCCATCTAGTGCCAATAACATTGTGATTATTTGGTCTCTCAACTAGTTCCCAAACTTGATTTCTAGTGAAGTTGTTGAGCTCTTCATGCATAGCATTTACTCAATCAATATCTTGCAAAGCTTGTTCAATCTTGGTTGGCTCAATAGATGATAAAAATGAGTAGTGTTCAGAAAATGAAGCCAATCTTGATCTTGTTTGTACACCTCTTGTGATATCTCCAATAATGTGATCCAAAGGATGATCCCTTGCAATAGATGTAGGTTGGAGTATTGGAAGTTGATTTCTTGTACTTGGTTGGTCATTTGATAGAGATGATGAACTAGCCTCCTGTTGATCTTGAGTTGGAGAGGATTAACTAGCTTGATTGTCATTAGTTTGCTCATTTTGGATGGAGCATGCACTAGATAGTCATTGTCTTGCTTATCATCCACTTGCCTCGGCCTAATGTCTCCAATATCCATGTTCTTCATTGCATTGGACAATGATTCACCTCTCACATCATCATGATTGTCACTCTCATCTTGAGATCCATTAGTTTCATCAAACTCCACATCATGTACCTCCTCAACTATGCCATGAGTAAGATTCCATACTCTATATGCTTTGATTGTAGTTGAGTATCCAAGTAATAATCCTTCATCACATTTCTTCTCAAATTTGCTCAATATCGCACCTTTATTCAAGATATAGCACTTGCAACCAAACACTCTAAAGTATGCAATATTTGGATTTCTTCCATTCAATAGCTCATAAGGTGTCTTCTCAAGCATCTTGTGGCAATAGAGTCGGTTGCTATAGTAGCACGCCGTGTTGATAGCTTCGACCCAAAAAAAATCACTCACATTGTATTCACTAAGCATAGATCTTGCCATATCAATGAGTGTCCTATTCTTCTTCTCAATAAGCCCATTTGATTGAGGTGTGTACTTGGTCGAGAATTGATGTTTGATTCCATATTCATCACATAGCTCATCAACTCTTGTATTCTTGAACTCACTACCATTGTCACTTCTCACTTTGTTGATAGTTGTTTAAAATTCATTTGGCATCTCTTGACAAAGATTTTGAATGTATCAAATGTATCACTCTTGTCACTAAGAAAGAATACCCATGTGTATCTAGTGAAGTCATCAACTATCACAAATCCATATTTGTTTCCACCAATGCTAGTATATGCGGTTGGTCCAAACAAGTCCATGTGCAAAAGCTCAAAAGGTTTACATGTACTCATCATGCTCTTACTAGGGTGAGTGTTTCCAACTTGTTTGCCGACTTGACAAGAGCTACATAGCTTATCTTTCTCAAATACCACATCTTTCAAGCCTCTAACTAGATCATGCTTGACAAGTCTATTCAATTGCTTCATTCCAACATTACCAAGCCTTCTATGCCATAACCAACCCATGCTACCAAGAAAGTTGATAATTGAGTTTCTCTAGCATTGAAATCAACCA
Organism: Microstegium vimineum; assembly: GCA_022036555.1. Lineage (NCBI taxonomy): Eukaryota > Viridiplantae > Streptophyta > Magnoliopsida > Poales > Poaceae > Microstegium > Microstegium vimineum. The sequence goes on along the minus strand of CM039124.1, from coordinate 24,693,515 downwards.
ATTATAGATTCTCATATCTAAAACATTTGAATATCAAGTTAGAGCCATCTATACTTATGATCTCTACATCATCAACTCCAAATATGCACTTTAAACCAAGATCCCATAGTTGAGCTACAGATAGCAAGTTGAAGTTCAAGCTCTCTACTAGCAACACATTGGATATGCTCATGTCATTTGATATTGCAATCTTACCAAGCCCTTTGACCTTGCCTTTGCCATTGTCACCAAATGTGATAGATTCAACCCCATTGCAATAATTTGGCTTGATAGAGTTGAACATTCTTGAATCCCCGGTCATATGTTGAGTGCACCCACTATCAAGCACCCAATGCCTCCCTCCGACTTTATAATTGACTTACAAAACAATTCAATTCTTCTTAGGTACCCATGCTTGCTTGGGTCCTCCAAAGTTAGTGACTAAGGACTTAGGTACCCAAATAGCTTTCTTCCTTGAGCTCTTATTGGGTGTACCCATGTACTTAGCTATCACACCTTTCTTGCCCTTGGTAAGATCATAACTAGAGCCAAAGCGAATAGATGCACTTTATCTTGCTTTGGTTTAGTTTGAAATATTGCTCATCATGCCCCACTTTCTTGCAACTTGAGCAAAAACGACCATTGCTGTTCACAAAGCGAGGCTTTGGAGTTGCAAAGGCCGCCTTGCCTTTCATGGGGGTATAGCCCAATCCCTCTTTGTAAAGGGAGAACCTTTGGCTACCCAAGCACTTAAGCAAGTGGGCGTCTCCACCATAGGAATTGCTTAAGGCTAGATTGAGCTTACCAACCTCCTTCTTAAGGGTCTCATTCTCAACCATTAGTGAAGCATCACAAGTGAAACCATCACTAGTAGAAGAGGTAGAGTTAGAAGTTCTACAAGAAGGGTTAGTTGGAGTGATGATGATGGGTTCATAGAATGATTCATTTATTATGTCACAAGTTGATCCCATGTCACATGTTGGAACATGTTCCTTCTCCTTTTGCTCAACAAGAGATGAGTGAGCCTTTTCAAGCTTAGTGTGAGCTTTGCCAAGCTTCTCATGGGCTACCTCTAGCCTCTCATGAGAAAGATTGAGCTCATCAAAGGATTCATTGAGAGCTTGGAGCTCTTTCCGCAATGCTTTGCACTCCTTTCTCTTGATGTCAAAGTGAGTCCGATCATCCTCCAACATTTCAATTAGTTCATCTTTAGTGGGTTCATCATCATCATCACTAGAATTACACTCATCATCGGATTGTACCTTAGTGGACTTAGCCATGAAGCATGCCGATGGAGTGTCAAAGAGAGAGAGATCTTGTCCTTCATAGAATGCTTGCAAGAGCCTTCTTCTTGCTTGATCTCTTCTCATCATCACTTGAGTCATCATCACTTGTGGAACCATCACTATCCAAAGTGAAAACATATGAGCCTCCCTTCTTCTTCTTCTTGAAGGTCATCTTGCTCTCTTTCTTGTCTTTCTTATTTCCCTTCTTCTCATCTTCATTGTCATTATGATGAGGGCAATCCGCAATGAGATGATCCTTGCTATTGAACTTGAAGCATCTTCTTTCTTTCTCATTGTTCTTGAAGGTGTTCTTCTTTCTTCTTGCTCTATAGACCTTCTTATTCTTCATGAATTTGCCAAATCTCTTGACAAATAAAGCCATCTCTTCTTCATATTCATCACTATAGCTTGAGCCTTCATCATTGCTTGATTCATCATTCTTGATCTTAGCTTTGCCTCTTGATGTGATGTGGCCTTGAATGCCACACTCTCTTCTTGTCATCCTTCTTCTCATCTTTCTTCTGTTTTTTTCTCTCATCTTGTCTTTGTCATCTCTAAAGGTGTTATCGGTAATCACCTCACCAAGAACTTGGTTTGGTGTCATTGTGTCTAATCCACTTCTCACCAATAGAGTGACTAGCATCTCAAATCTTGAGGGAAGGTTTCTCAAGAATTTGAAAGAGAAGTCCTTGTCCTCCACTTTCTCACCAAGTGACTTGAGGTCAATGACAAGCACCTCAAGTACGAACACATGGTCGATATGTACCCATGATGTTTAGTTGTGATAATGAGTGATTGACCAACACTTGAGTGTTTCAATTTGAGTGGTTTACACTAATCCTTGAGAAAGCAAATGTGTGCCTATCTATCGGCTTGTGGTGTGCAGGTGCTAGGCCCAGAGACAGTGGTCAATGGCGTGGTGAAGGTCAAGTAGAGGCTTGCCATGCTGATGGACTGAGAGTGGTGAAGGGTGGAAGCGGGGCTCGGACCGACGGACTGGGGCGCTGGCGGACTAGCTTTGGTGGCTAGTACTTGGCACTGGCAAGCGCGAGAAGACATGGTGGTCGACCGAGTTGACTGAGTCAAGACGACGGATGAGCGGGTTGAGTAGGAGGCTCATGGGACTCGGAGTCCGATCGAACGAGGACAAGGTAGATCCTGTCGAGCGGTTTGGTGGTTTGGGCCACAAAACCACCGATGGATGTTTCCGAGTTTGGGCCTCAAAACTCGGGGTTCGGTATTTGAGCCGAAAGCTACCGGCGACAGGTTTCGCGGGTTTGGGCCTCAAAACCCGGGCGGAGCTTCCGAGGAAGCAGGGATGGCACATGGCGGAATCCTGGAGGTTGCGTCGAGACGACGATAAGTCCAGGCAGGAAGCGGGGCCGTCCAAATCCAGATGCGAGGAAAATATCTCCGACTTGGATTACAGTGTCTCAAGACTAGGTAATTTGGTAATGTATCTAGGGGGAAATTTGGGAAATGTCCAAAGCGCCGTTATGTAGGGGATGAAGGGGTATCCCTCATCCCACCTCTTCCACCTCTCTCCCATTCATCCGTCTCCACTCTCTAGCTCACTAACCCTAGTTTCTTGCTTAGAGGTCCATGAGTTGATTGTGTGGTCGATTCATGTAAGAATTTGCAACCTTTGTGTTTAGGAATCGGAGGCCTTACACTCCGTAAGCCATGGTTAGTTCGATTTCATGATCATGTCCCTTGTTTGTTTGTGTTCTTCGTGTTTTTGTTTTTTTCTCTTCTCTAATCCTCTTTTGTTCCCGAGATGAGAACTTTTGATTGAGAGTACCTCTTGCAAAACCGTTTGAACCAAGTTGTGCAAAATCATGAGGAACACCTTTGCACTGAAGGGTTTGTCCTCAAAACTCACGAGCACGCAGATCGGGTGGTTTCTTTCTCAAGTTCTTTGTTTCTTGTGTTCTTCCCGAAATCCTTTGTTTACCGTCAATTCACTCTAAATTGAGCGATGATTTCTTTGGGATAGCTCCTCCATAGCACTAGGATCATGCCTACCAAGTTTGGTTGCTAGAGGAAATCATTTGGTAGTGATTTGGTAAGATTTGGGGAAGAAGAACACATTTTTCGTGTTCACCGTGCTATGTTTGTAGGCATCGGATGTTGTGTGAGTTTGCATCAGACGCTGGGGGTTCTTGCATCAGATGCTGACGTCAGCTTGTGTCAGCGTCCGTCGCTCTTACTGTGCGCACGTGCGTTTTGCATCGGACGCTCGCCAGTGTCCGTTGGCTGCGCATCAGACGCGTCCGTCGCCTCGGTTTGCTCTCTGTTTGCTCTCGGGTTGCAGTTTTAGTTTCCATTGGACAATCAGCTACGTCCGTCGGTTGGTCATCAGACGCGTCTCTCGGGTTCGGTTCTACATTTGCTCCATTGGCTTCTGTTTGTGCCTGTTTGCCTTGGGTTCTTGCCTCTTTTCCCTATCGGTTGAGAATTTGATCTTCGGGGTTTCCGGTGAGATTTCCTCCACTGCTGGTGAGCTCTCAATTCTCCGATTTTGTCTGAATGCCCGCTTGCGTTGCTCGAGGGAGGTTGAGCACCATCAACTGGGTTTGGTTTTTGGGAAGAGTGGCCCGAATATTTCGTTGAGAAATTTGAGGCTCCCATTCACCCCCCTCTAGTCGTAGTTCTCGGTCCTTCAATTGGTATCAAAGCAGGTTAAGGATCATTCCACCTTAAACGGTTCTTGATCCGCGAAGGCAACATGGAGCGAGGTGCTGGCAAACCTCTATTTTTCGATGGAATGAACTTCGCCTATTGGAAGGTGTGCATGTCAACTTACCTTCAAGGGCTTGATTCAAAAATTTGGGAGATTTGTGAGAATGAGGACTATCTGGTTCTTGGTGCTTGGATTAACGAAGCTCAAATCACGCAACATGCGTCAAACGCAAGAGCCTGTAGCATCGTCTTCTCAAGTTTGAGTGAGTCTCGAACCTCACTACGGCGCGAGAGATCTGGCAAACACTTGTGAGATATCATGAGGGTAATCCTTAGATCAAGTCTAGAGTCTTCAACACATACCGTAGGGGGTATGAGAACTTCTGTTGACACCGTTTTTGGTACATTTCAAATATGAACTAAGTGCCCTGATCGGTAAGAAGATAGTCACTATCGGTACCAGGCTTCTGCCGGTTGTTTGCCAATGGGAGCAAAAAAACCGCCGATGGCGGAAGTAATTGGAGAAGCGCTAAGGAAAGGAATGTCACTTATCGGTAGGAATGATGTTGCTGATAGAAAGATATTACCGATGGATGTAGAAATAACATGGCTAACGTCAGCGGAGAATTGCCGATGGTAATAAAAGAAGGTTGCAGATTGGAGGAGGTCTGCCGATGGACGGTTTCATCGTAAAGGAGATAGATATGGAAACTAGTGATTTTATACCAGTATTATTATTATTAGTTTGAGTCCGACTCTTGTACGAGTCATTTATTTCCTTAAAAATAGGAGTTTTGTTTAGGTATGAGTCGAGTCTGTTTACAACTCCTCTTGTCGGAGTATAAATATGTACCGAGGGGTGGTGTAAAGAGATTCACAATCAATCAACGAAATCTATTATTTTCGTCTACTCTTCCAGCAAATCTACTTTTACTGCTTTAGTTCTAGTATATATACGAGTTCTTGCGAGGTTTCGATGGGCTGCATCTACAAGATCTCCGTTAGCTTTGCTAGTTCCGCGTTTTGATCAATTTGAGCTTTGACGTCCGGGCGTATCGCTGTCGTCTCGTTCAATTTTGGTCTAGTTATCGTCCTTGTCGATTAACTGGTCAAATCGACTGGCACACCTTGGATATCGAATTTGGGTATAAGCCCAAGGTGTTCGCAGATCCGACGCTTTTTGTGTCAACACCTCTTTTGGCACACCCGGTGGGACCAAGACTACATATTGTTGCCGCGGTTTTATCCATTATAAGCTTATTATGTGTAATACTACTGAGGTTGATCAAAGCAATGTCATCGAAGTCTCCGAAGCAGATCTGAAAGATGATCAGAAATAGGCCATGGAGCAGGCTATGGAGGAGTACAGGCAGTTATATCTGAAGTCCT